>ML782313.1:1224731-1260940 GCA_009831015.1 Picea engelmannii | reverse complement strand
TTTATAATAGTTTAATTGTTTTCACAACTGTTTAATTGTTTCATTATGAATATTGTGGATATCCCTTTTTATTAGTTTAATTGTTTTACAACAGTTTTGATTGGTTAATTGTGATCATTGCAATTATCGTTTTTAATAGTTTTAATAGTTTCTACAACACAAAACTAAATTGGAACAGATTGAAATCATTTATGTTGTTATGGAATACCTTGTATGAAAACTTGTAAATAGTAATCTATTCACTTCATTTCTTCATAAAGTTTAAGGGGTTGTCCTTAAAATGTGGAAAGTAGGGAAGTATGGTTTTATTTCAAAAGAAGGAAGAGAAGTATTGTCATAAGTTTTCATATTAGTTGGGATTGAATACATTGTTCTTGAATAGTCTTATGATGGTAAAATGTTAGGAGGTACATCTAGATAGTTACAAATTTTAACCCTGTTTTGAATATAGTTACCTTGCGCCTCGTTTAACTGGATTAGTTGGAGTGATCTTATTTATATATTTCATTTTAAGGTACGATAGTTAATTTTTGGACTTCTAGTGTTTGGTTTTTGTGTCTAGACTTAAGGGTTTAGGACTTTTTAAGTTCTCACCTTAGATATCATCACGCTTGTCCCAATGCGACGACATGATTCCTTATGATGGGATCATTGCGTGCGTTGATCGACGAGTGCATATGATAACCTGGATTTGGGCCATGTGTTTCCTGATGAGGATGATGTTGCTTATTTGTAATTGATGTTTGTACAATGTATGGTAACATTTATTGTGATTTTTTCTCCCTCGTCGTGAAGGTTCTAGTTACTTTTGTCTTCAGATGTTGGTCGCGTTTGGTTGATCTGATGTTGTCCTTTAACTTAGTAGGCTTGGTCTTGCTTGTGTTAGTTGGGATGTAGACACCTCCCTATTCCTTAGAATAGTTTCTAACCTTGAGACCTTAAATGGTCAAAATCGATGGGAACTTGGGCTTGAGCATTGCTTATGTGACCTGAAGGTCCTAACCATTGTAGTGTAGGACTGGAGGGCATTTGTTTTTATTTTTTGTCCAATTGAATGTTTTTTGTTTCTTCAAGATGCATGATGTGCTACTATGTTAGGTCATTATGTTTGTTTGTTGCATGAACTGTGTGCGTTTTTTTCTTCGTTGAGTTGCGATGACTGAGTGTATTGTCGTTATTACCTTCCTATATAAAAAAAAACAATTGTACTTGTTATGCATTGCTTGTTGTCCTAACGATGGGGTTCATTATAGCTTGGACTAGTTTTTGGGAGGTTGTTTGTTAGGGTCGTCTTTAACATACTTTGGTTGTTGTGTATTTGCAGACCTGAACTCCCTCTTTTTCTAGTGCTTAAATTTATTCTTGATTTTAACATCATATCAATAAGTAACACTCAGTGATGCTATGTCCATAAAATCCATTTCAGTTTGGATGTATCTATGTAGAGCCCCATGGTATTTTAGGACCAAATGTCGCTCAAAGTCTTTGATACCTAGCTTGGTGTGTAAGGTATGGAAGGTATTGGTGAACTCTGAAACTTATTTTCCCCTATCTTGACACAACGTGTTCCAACTCATGTATTGGTCATCATAGTTACTAATAGGGTAATATTGTTCCTTGACCGCATCCACCAAAAAATCCCAAGTGGGATCGACCCCATATATTCCATACTTCTCTGTGGAAATTTGTTCCGATTAAGTTTACCACCAATGTTTAATATGGGGGAGATCCTTAAGGAGTGTGAAGGTGATATTTCCCTATCGGATAAATTGTGAACAAAGAAATAATCTTCTAGCAGATTTAACTATTTATCTAGGGCATCTGCATCTATTTGTGCTTAAAATATGGGAATATCAAATTAACTTGTACCTTGAAAGGCGAGGTGCCTCCAAAGTGGTCTCTTGATGAAGACATGTCGGTTTTTATCGACATGCATTGAAGGATGTGGGAACAATTCTCCAACATTTCATCCCTTTGTCATGTGAGAGCTTGCTAAAACAATAGATTAATAGAATTGTCTGGTTTGTCATTTTTCTTTTATTCCACCATAGAGGGTTTCTTGGGTGTGTGAGAGTGATTTTACTAAAGAGAGACAAGCTTGAGACCTAACTTTCTATACTCAGACCTCGTCGAGGACATGCACTGAAAAAATGATCAAGAGTATCCTACTCTAATTCGACTAATCCAGATTATTTTCGGCACAAAATGAGAGAGGAGATATAATAAATAAATATACAGAGATATCTTAGATATCCAATAATATAAAAAATATATATCATAAATGGAAACAAAGATACAGTAATATACAATTTCTATTAATGAGTGAAATGTACAAAACTGTGGAATTATAGAGTGAAAGACTCGCTAGAATGGTGGTATCTTATCTGTGAGAAGAGATGTGAAGTCTACTCACTTTCACAATAATATGATTACAATGAGGCTCTAAATTCCTTTTTAGCATAAAGAAAATCCAAAACCCTAACATCGGAAGATGAAAATCCAACATTTTTGTGGACCCCATTTTGGGTAGTGTTTTCACATGAAGTTGTCATGGGTTTTTTGTCCCTTAGGTTTTAATTTTTATCCTTAGTCTTTAGGTTTGATTTATTTTTATCTTTTTTATTTGCTTAGGTTATTCTAAACAAATAAATACTTGGGTTTTTGTTCACATTTTTGGCCCACACACATGGTTGTAGCCTAGGTTCATTTTATGGTTTATGTCTTTGACTCATATTTTGAATTGACACCAAGCATTATCAATCCCATGATCCTAATGAACTGACAAATCAATCCATCCACTCATGATATTTATCCTTTCCATGTTTTCCCTATGTTTGTTAAGGGGTCAAATCAAACTTTGAAAAGGGTGTTGCCAACTCACTAGGCATTTCTGTAGTGCACCTTTGTCCTTATGCTCCTTTACCATCATTTTCCATCATCAGCTGATGTCATGCATTTCATTTTTTTATTCACCCTTGTCTTTAAAAGGAATATTGAAATTTGTTCATTTATGAGGTTATCAACATCAACACTCCCCCTAATAATCTCACTTTCAAAATATTGATCAGACAACTCAGGGATGCTAGGAAAGAAGTTGCTCGTTTGAAGGAAGAAAGTTTGAATGAGAGAAGAAAGATGAAGGAGCTCATGGACATGTAGAGTGAAACCCTTGATCTAGAAACATTTTTAGAAATAAGAACCCTACCTCTCCATAGGCAACTTAAGACTCTGTACAGGAAAAACAAAAGCTTTTAGTAACAAAAAAAAAAACTCAAAGAAGATTTCCATCCTTTCAAGGATGAATTGGTCGAGAGGAACTTAAATGTTTTGGTACAAGATGCAATAGAAAGAGATGAACCTGCAGTTAAGAGGAGTACCCTTGAAAAAGAAAGAGATCCTGCTATGACAGAGGGAATTTCTCCTGCAACAAGGAGGAGTGATAGATTGAGGAAGTAGATGGGGGCATGACAGATCCATTTTTGTGGGTGATCACTTTTTTCAAGTTTGAAATGTTCAAGGAAGTATGAGTTTTCCATGTGTACATGCATCTACAGGCTCCTAGTACATCATCTAAGTTTTTTGTGTTTTTGAAGAATTGTTACATCACATAGAAAAAAAACAGATATTGTGTAGCGCCATGGCGCTACAGAATTGTCTTTATAGGATGTTCAGTAGTTGTGCTACGAAATCTCCTAGCCAAACAAAACAATGGCACTACGGAAACTACAAAGTTGTTACACAAAAGTGGTGCTATGGAAAATACAAAGCTATTTCACAAGAGGTGCTACGGAATCTGTAGTGTTGTTACACAAGAATGGCACTATGGAATTTGCAATTTTTTTTTACAAAGGGAGCTACAAAATTGGCTACCAAATGCACTACAGAATGGTGTTATGAACTGGCATTACAATCAAAGTTTCAAATTCATGACTCCTTGATTTTTTATGATGTGGAAAGAACCAAGGATCACAAATGGAAGCTTGTAAGAAGCATATGAGATTGGAGGACACTTGGAAATGGAGAAAAATGTGCCTAAGCTAGAAGACATGCCATTTAATTCTTGTTAGAGTGGTTGCCAACATGGCTCCTAAATTGTAGCAGTTTGTCAAGATATATTAGTACAGGTGTTAGAATTGTAGTTGTTTTGGAGAATCCTAGGATAGGAAGGCTAGCTTGCACCTATAGATGTTTCCTATTCTCTTTTGATTATAAATACAACTTTTGAATGGTTAGAGAGGTAGAAATGGTTGAGTAGAGATCCCTGATCGTAATATTTTCACCAAGTAAAGTTGTTCTCTGGTTATGTATTGGATTTGAGACATTTTGATTAATAGAAGTCAGTTTCCTTTTATCATCTTTTTGCCTCTTATTCTGAAATACTCATGATTGGATGACCCATATGAGATGTTGTGGTTGTGTTATAATGGATGTTTGATTATAATGTTGCTATGAATTTTTTCAGTGTTCTTAAACTTTAAGTTCAAGAAGTTCTTGTGACTGAGTTTTTCTTCTCCTGGCTACTTGAAGACCTGATGTTAATAAAAAACCGATCTAGCTTCCTCACTAAGTCTTCCTCCTATTCACCTTTACCCCAAACCACTAACTGAAGTTAATCAAGACCTCATTTTCTTATGCATGCTAGCCCATATTTTTGTGTTAAAACATTCTATATGCTGAGTTTTGTCCATTTGACCTTTAATCACTCATTTACATTCACAAACCTTTTTGATGGGTACTTGGCTTATCCTCTTGCAATCTGAGGGTGATTCTCAGTCCTAAACGTATTGGCGTCATTGTTGGGGAACGAATTGAAGACATTTACATGGGATTGAATGACAAAGCAATATTGATTATGAAGGTGCATTAGAAATCAATACATTAAAGATTGCATCTTGCACCTGGTGACTCCATTGTTTCATTTGTGGCTCCCAAAGGAAGACACACGATTTCTACTCCATATATACCTCTGGCAACACCTGAAGCTGACCCAGAGAAGATTATCAAGAAAGGAAAGGCTTCTCAAGAAGGCATTTCAGCTACTGTATCGGGTACTTCTAGTCATTTACATGATTCTACTTTTAAAACTCCAGTAGCCATATCTAACCCTCTTTTTTTACCTTCTACTGAAGTTTCTAGAAGTTTGGATTTTGAAAATTTTCCTATTGAATACTCATCTTTTATCCCTAAAGTGAAAGAATAAAGTTTTTAAATCCTTGTTTCTCCTGATGTTGTAAATTGGTTAAGACTTGAGAGTCTTGAATATTTTCCTACTTTGGGCCTTCCTACCCCTCCTCCTATCAAAGTTAATCTGACTAAAAGAGAGGACACCTATTTTCCATTAGACCTTATACCATATTCCCCCAAGACTCAAACTCTTCCTATGAAAACTAAAACCTCTCCATCCAAGTTTCCTCTTTCCCAAAAATACAAACTGTATTTGTAGTTGAAACTCCATCTCCCCCTTGTTCCCCTATAGTTCACAACCCAATGGAAGCTGCTAATATTCCTAGAAATAGGATGGATGCCATAGTGGCTAATAGGTATGCCCCTCTTATTTTTCCTTAGCCTATGAATGCTCTCCCAATTGGAGACTAACTTAAGTACATGCCCAAGTTCATTGGGGAGGAAGACACAACTGTAAAAGAATATCTTGCATCTTTTTGTAGTTATGAAGATAATCTTAACATTGAAAATGAATATGTATGGATGAGAGTATTTGTACAGAGCCTTGATGGTGAGGCTAGAAAATGGTTTAGAGTTTTGACTCCTGGATCTATTGCTAGGATTTAGTCTTTGGATGATGCCTTCTTGAGGCATTGGGGGGATCAAAAGGATTTCCTTTATTATATTACATAATTTGGATCATTTAAGAGGAAAGAGGGGGAATCTTTTTCTGACTTCTCAAAGAGATTCAATAAAATGTACAACAAGATTCCCACTAAAATAAAGCCTATAGAAACCCCTGCCAAGATTACATATGCCAGTGATTTTGACCCTGAGTTATGTCTCATGTTGAGAGAAAGAAGATATACCTCTTTATCTCATATACAAGATGAAACCTTAGAAGTAGAATATAATATATTGGTAGAAGAAAAACTTAGGGCAAAGTCTGATAGATATAGAAGGTGTAACACCCCCGACCATCAACCCCCTTGTCGGGCAATGCTATTGCATGGAAAAATTCTCATACTTATATATTATGCATTTAAATGAAATATAACAGCTTAAAAGAGTAAAAATACAATTACTACTAACACACATAAATAATTCAATCAATCGTAAAAATCATCGCAACATAATACATGATAATATTGCAAGCATCACAAACATGCATTTAAAAATTGAATTTAAACACATGCATATACTTATCTTTGAAACTGTAGTAACTCCACCAATCATGTGCAAACCTTCCATTGACCTCCCAGCCATAGACCTCACTTCTCAACATGCACAACAGTGGGTCACCCCTGAGCTAGGACTAAGCTCCACCCAAGGCAAGGGAATCTTACGCTAGGCTGAGGTTGCAGGAAAACTGCACAAAGAAACCAGAAGGATTCTCTCCAAGAGCCTTCTTACGCCCACTACTAATGGATTGTCATTCTCCACATGCTTGTTCCACCCGGGAGTATACACCTTCACAAGAATAGTCCATCGATGCTTCACTTCCCTCTCTGGGCCTCAGCAACAAGTCAGATCAGGAATTCTTAGAGCTTTGAAGATGGTGTTGGACTCTCACTGGGAGAAAACCACTTCCCAGCAGATTCTCTCACCTGGAGGGAGCTTCTCATAGCCCTAACAACATACTTCTTCTACCACAGTCCTGACAACCCAGTTCTTCAGTCAACTTCAACTCAATTCCCACAAGGTGAATATAAGAGAAACAACAACAGGTCAATTCCACTCATGAACAAAGAAGGAAGCAACTCAAAGATATTTCAAGTATGACTCGACTCTGCAAGAATAGATCAATTGGCTTATAGGATACACAGGTGACATGGATCAATCCACAGGTTTGCCACTGGTTTTCAGAAGGCGTGACAAGGAATCCACACAGAAGTCAAACAAAAACTCAACAATTCAAATAGAGGTTGTACCATTTTCTCAGGAAACATCATAGACTTTGGGTCTCAGATTTGTGTGAGGCATACAGAGGTCAGATGAAAATCACCATTTCAGACAACCAACAACAGAATGGAAGATGAACCCCCTCCACGACTCAATATTTGGGTTAATTTGCATGTGCCATTGTTGACACATGTCGCCCATGAGGTTGCATGCACTCCATCATCCCGTGTTCCCTTTTTCCCATGTCTCCCCTTCCAAGAAGTTAGGATAAAAGCATGTTTGTCACATAGCTTTTGGAATAATAATAAATTATTATTCCCAAGGAATTAATCCCCCAAGCTTAGCCCCTAGGCTCAACACTTAGCCTCTTTTTCCAACCTTTTAGCCCCCTTTCCCTTACCCACTCTATGGAAGCTTAGTCCCCCATCACTCTTTCTTCATAGTCAGTTTACACGCAACGATGTTTATATTTTTTATTAATGTTCTGCATAATACATATACAAAAGCAGGCTTTTGGCCTTAATACTTAGGCTCCCTGTCCTAATAAACACATAAGCTTACCATATTATGAACACTCTGCTCACCAGCCTACAAAACATGATTACAAAAGGGCTCATCCTTGGGGATATTACAATCCCCTCCCCTTATTTTTGCACTGTCCTCGGTGCAACTTTCACACTGCATCAACAAGATTTTATTTTTTTCAAAATCTTAAAAAATATGTGGTTATTATGCTGGCATAGCATCCTCATGCTCCCATGTCGCGTCCTCAGGACCACACCAGGTCCACTGGACCTTTACAATCCCTATGGATCGATTCCAGAGATGTTTTCTTTTAGGGTCCAATATGCGAACATGATGCACTTGCAGGACACCTTCTTGCTCCACCTGAATCTCATTCCAATCAATTACATGATTAGCATCAGGTATATATTTATTAAGCAATGAAACATGAAAAACATTATGTATACTCATGGATGCAGGTAATGCAAGCATATATGCAACTGGCCCAATCCTTTCTAGGATTTCAAATGGCCCACAAAATCTGGCTGCCAACTTGGCGCAGTTTCCCAGCTGGAACTTCTATTGGATTTTACTTTTAGGAACACATGGTCACCCACTTTGAAATATTTTTGGGTTCTGCTCCTATCAACATATATTTTCTGCCTGTCTTGGGAAACCTTCAATTTCTGCTTAATTTTTAGCATTTGTTCTTCCATTTCCTTGAGAAACTCTGGCCCAACCACTGCCCTATCAGCTGGATTATCCCAGCTTAATGGAGTATTGCACTTTCTGCCATAAAGTGATTCAAATGGGCTCATCCTCAAGGATGCTTGATACCCATTATTCTAGGTGAATTCTACCAAGTGCAGGTAGTCTTCCCATTTCGATGGTTTGTCCATCACATACATACTTAGCATGTATTCTATTACTCAGTTCACCCTCTCTGTCTGTCCATTAGAATTAGGATGATAAGTTGTGCTAAAGTTCAGATTCTTTCTAAATCCTTTGAACAACCCCTTCCATAAATTTGAAGTAAATTTCGGGTCTCTGTCAGACACAATTGTCTTGGGAATTTCGTGCAATCGTGCCACTTCCTTCATAAAGATGTCAACAACATTTACTGCCTTGTGAGTAGTATTTAACGGAATGAAATGGGCATCTTTTGTAAGCTTATCCACCACAACCATGATCGAATCGTGCTACTTTCCAGTTATGGGCAACTCGGTGATTAAATCCATTGTCACCACTTCCCACTCCCACTCAAGAATGGCTAAAGGTTGCAGCAACCCTGTTGGGTGCCTATGCTCAGCTTTAACCTTTTGGCACTCCATACATCTGGTGATGTATTCAATAATATCTTTCTTCATACATGGCCAAAAGTAATGGATCTTGACTGTTGCTATGGTTTTCTAATATCCAGGGTGCCCTGCATAAGGCACATTATGCATTTCATGCAAAATCATAAGTTTTACAATCCTGGACGTTAGGAAAATAAAAAAATTTATTGTACAAAAGTGTTCCATCGGTTTCCAATTTATAATTCTCCACTTTCTGTGGCATCTTACCTTGTTGTAGCTATGCTACCAAATCCTTGCACTACAAATCTGTATTTGCAGCCTCTGAAATTCTCCTTTTAATATCAGTTCGGTACATGCTAATGGTTGTAGCATGTAACTCATGTACTCTTCTGCTGAGTGCATCAACTACTTTATTCTCCTTCCCTTTGATATGCTTGATATCAAAATCATACTCATAGAGAAACTCCAACCACCTCCTTTGCCTAGCGTTCAAGGTTAGTTGGTCAAACAAATACTTCAGACCATTATGGTATGTTCTCAGTTCGAACCTCCTTCCCATGAGGTAATGCCTTCATTTCTTTAAATCGTGAACTATGGCTGCCAACTCCAAATCATGAGTTGCATAGTTCCTTTCGTGCTCTTTCAACTTTCTGGATTCATAATAGATTACGAATCCATTTTGACTGAGGACTCCTCCCAGTGCTTCTTTGCACGCATTATTCACACCAAAAAATCTTTGTTTGGATATGAAATCCTTAAGATTGGAGCACTGGTTAACAATTGCTTCAATTGTTGAAATATTTTATCACAATCATCTATCCACTGAAACTTTTTATCCTTCCTTTGCAAGGAAGTGATAGGGTGAGCTATCCTTGAGAACCATGTGATAAACCTTCTGTAATATCCATATAGACCCATAAAGCATCTGACTTATGTCACATTGTTTGGCGCTGACCATTCTCTAATGGCCTCAATCTTCTCAGTATCTACAACTATCCCTTCCTTCAAAATAATATGCCCCAAGTAATGGATTTTATCTTGATAAAACAAGCACTTTCTCAACTTGGCATATAGTTGGTTCTCTCATAGCACCTGTAACACCATCCTAAGATGTTTTTCAAGCTCTTCCTTTGACTTGGAATACACCAGAATGTCATCCAGGAAGACTATGACAAACTTGTCTAGATAGTCCCTAAAAACACCATTCATCAAGAACATAAAAACAACGGGTACGCTTGACAACCCAAACGGAACCACTGTGAACTTGTAATGACCATACCTTGTTCTAAAGGCAATCTTGATGATTTATTCATATTTTATCCTTACCTAGTGATATCCTGACTTGAGTTCTATCTTCGAAAAGATATTTGTATCCTTCAACTGATCGAAGAGGTCATCAATCCTCGGTAGAGGATATTTGCTCTTTATAGCTACTTTGTTCAATTGTCTAAAATCAATACACAATCTAAGCATTCCATCCTTCTTCCTCACGAACAAAATTGGGGCTCCCCAAGGTGACACACTTGGGCATATATACCCCTTCTTCAGAAGCTCTTCAATATCCAGTTGCAAATATTTCAGCTTTGTTGTACTCATCCTGTAAGGAGCTTTTGACACTAGAGATTCTCTAGGCATCAAACTTACTGAGAAGTCTATATCTCTTTTCAGAGGTAGTCGTATCTCCTAAAATATATCCTCAAACTCCTTTAGTACCACACGGTCTTTGATCTTTGACACCTTATCCTTAGTTGTTTCCTCCACATGGGATGCAAATAATTGACAACCTTTTCTATAGCACTTCTTCAGTTGCATTGTTGAGATTTCTCTGATAGAAACAACTCTGGGAATTCTTTGGACCGTTTTCTGATTCACTTTCTCATCCATGCAAGTGAATTACTTGTTACGATAGTCCAAGATGGCATGGTGTTGATACAACCAATCCATCCCAATTACACAGTCATAAGAACCTAAAGGAAGAACATTTAATCCAACCTTTGTGCTCAGTCCATTCATGTCCATAGGATAGGACTTAACCAACTCAGTGACTTTCCTCTTTGTTCCTGTAGCCAGCTGCACTAACGAAGACTTTTCATTTTTTCTTCTCGACAAATGCAAATTGTCCACCACTCTAGGATCTAAATAATTATGGCTAGCCCCTAAATCAATTAAAATAGTAAAGGGTTGATTGTTAATCATACCTTCCACTTCAATCATGTGTGACTAATATTTAGCTTGCTTGTTGTCTAAGGATGTGTAGATCCTTGGCATTCTACTTCCCATGTCCTCCATTGTTTTATCTTGCTGAACATTATGGACAACTCTCACTTTTCCATTTTTATGGGGACAATCTATGTACTTGTGGTTCTCTTTACATCCCCAACACTGAATGGACGTCTGTATTGGCCTTTGTTCCTCTACATCAACCATTCTTGGCCCTCTAAATGATGGTTATCTTTGAGGAATGTTCTTGAAAAAGGGAGGTTTTTTTCCCTTCTTCATTTGATCCATCTAGAATTTCTTCTTGTCTTCCAAAGCCTTCCAGAAAGTAGGACCCTCTCTTTGATGTTCATATAACCATTTCGCTCTTCTTATCGTTTCTTCCATAGTTTTTGGGTCATCATACTGGATCTTTTCCCCAATGGAAGGTGGCAGTCCACTCAGGTACCTTTGAATATTGACAGTTTCATCCTTGATGAATGGAATATACTTTAGCAATTCCAAAAATATCCACTCGTATTCATCCATGGTCATGTTGCCCAGCTTGAGTTCAAAGAACTCTTTCATCTTTTTGTCGTAGTATCATTTATTCAAGTATTTCTTCTCGAAATACCTCTTGAATTCCTTCCAAGTGATATCTTTCTCCCTAAGGTGTTGGACCTCCACAAGGTGATCCCACCATATGCATGCCTTTCCCTTCAGTTGATACATTGAAATTCTTCCTTCTGCATGAGAGGAATAATTCTACAGTTGGAAATATTTCCTCATGCTAAGAAACCATGTTTCGGCATATTCCTCTTTCTTATGCTCTCCATCAAACATAGGCAACTTAATCTTATTCATATCTTCCTTCAATTCAGCCACTTCCGATCTCCTGTTCCTTCTGGTAAGAGATGGGTTGGAACTACTGTGTGTCCTTTTATTGGATCGATCTTGGCAGTGATGATGGTGTCTACCCACGCTCCTTGACCTTCTTCCCTTAGAAGTCTATTGACTTCCTGTTCTTCTCGAGTCACTCTCCTTCTCTAACTTCTTCTCTATTCTCTCCAAACTCTTTAACAACATTATGTTAAATTCACCTTGTTTTTCCTGAGCTTTTCTGAGATTTTTGCTATCTGCTCGGTAAGTTTGGGCATCCTTCTACAATTTTTCAACAATTTTCATAATGTTTCATTCCTTATCTATCTCTTCTCCATTCCCATTGGAGTTTGATCATTCAACTCCCAATTGAACATACATTCCTTTTTCTTCATCCTCTAAATTGGAAGCAATCCATGCCCTTTCCATTTCTTTTGCACTCAGTGGAATATCTACTTGGTTCTGGAACTCGTTAAACTTATGAAAACACAATGTGAAGACAATCGAAATTTTTCAGGTCATTAATCCTTAAAAAATTCCACTGCACTAAAAAACAACTTGATTGAAGAAAACGTTAAGTTTCCATGAATTTTCCAAGCTCTGCTCGACTCTGCAGTACACTCAAGTCATATCCATTTTCCTTTGTTTTCCCAACACCACGCGACCAAAGGTCATGACCAAGAACTAGATATACAAGGTTCTCTAAATGAAACTTTGGGGTTTTAGGTTTCAGGGTTGGTTCTGGAGACTCTCGCACTCTCTTTCCTCTCCTACTCTTGACTTCTGAACTTCCGACCTTTCTCACCCCCGGGCCCACAACACCGCTGTCACCAACCAAGGTGGTGACACGTGATGTCCTTAAGAAGGTCCACGTTACCTCGGGTGATGTCATCCGACCCTACTATGTCTACTTTTTCCTTCGGGACAAACTAGCATGTGGCACACATCCCTATGTCCTCGTCAATCCCAGTGGCATCAACCCAACCCAATACTTTGGTTCATCGATATTTCACGATTTCAGGCTTTAGGAATTTTTGCTTCCGCACATCTCACTTCTCTCGACAACCGATCTCCTGAAATGTCGATTTCGGAGGTCCTACTTCGACAATCTTGACTTCCCCATGATTTGATGGTCCATATCACGTTGAGATTTCACGTATCATGATTTCGTGTGTCACGAGGTTGAAAGACCTCCCACCTTCATTCTTTCGATCCTTGAAATGTCATGATTCCTCCTGGACAATTAACAGTCTAGATCTCTCCTTGATCAATGGTTGTGATCCAATCGCAAATTCACATTTCGTGAATTCTCACAAACTTTCCTTTTGACCTTTTCAAGGCATGAGTCAGCTAAAGGTTGATCGTTCTCCAGGCGTCCTTCTCGATGGATGGCTCTGATGACATCGGGGCTTCACATATCATGATTTCCACACTCCTATGCAACTCCAAAGGTTTTTAAACCTTGTGCATGTTTCTTGGATCCAACGACTATTGGTCCACATGCTCAGATCTGATCTCTTATGCATGCTTTCCTTAGTTTCTGGATGTGGGTTCAATAGTCTAGATATTCTCCTTTATAATTGATCTACAACAATGATTTTATTCTACCGCAACTCTTCCTGAGCTTCATAACATGGCCAATGTAACCCCTTGGCACTCAGAAACAATCTAACGTCTGAAATTAGTCCTCCAGACACAATTTCCTCTCAAAACCTCAGGTCCAAAGACCACCTATGTGGCCCATCCAAGCTCAGCATTGAAAACATGGTTATGATACCATATTGTAACGCCCCCCGCCATCAACCCCCTTGTCGGGCGATGCTACTACATGGAAACATTCTCATACTTATATATTATGCATTTAAATGAAATTAAATGGATTAATAGAGTAAACATACAATTACTGCTAACATACATAAATAATTCAATCAACAGTAAACATCATCGCAATGGAATACATGATAATATTGCAAGCATCACAGACACGCATTTAAAAATTGAATTTAAACACATGCATATACTTATCTTTGAAACTGTAGTAACTCCACCAAGCATGTGCATACCTTCCACGAACCTCCCATCCTTAGACCTCATTGATTTTCACACTCAATAGTGGTTCACCCCAGAGCTAGGATTAAGCTCCACCCAAGGCAAGGGAATCCTAGCCTAGGCTGAGGTTACAGGAAAACTGCACAGATAAACTAGAAGGATTCTCTCCAGGAGCCTTCTTACGCCCACTACTAACAGACTCTAATTCCCCACATGCTTGTTCCACCCAGGAATATACACCTTCACAAGAACATTCCATTGGTGCTTCACCTCCCTTTCTAGGCCTCAACAACAGACTAGATTAGGAATTCTCAAAGCTCTGAAGCTGGTGCTGGACTCTCTCTAGGAGAAAACCACTTCCCAGCAGACTCTCTCACCTGGAGGGAGCTGCTCACAGGCTTGAAAAATTGCTTCTTCTACCACAGGCCTGAAAACCTGGTTCTTCAGTCAACTTCAACTAAATTCCTGCAAGCTGAAGATAAGAGCAACAACAACAGGTCAATTCCACTCAGGAACAAATAAGGTAGCGACTCAAAGATAGTTCAGGTATGGCTCGACTCTGCAAGAGTAGATCAGATATCTTACATGATACACAAGTGACATGGCTCAATACAAAGGTTTTCCACTGGTTTTCAGAGGGCGTGACAAGGAATCCACACAAAGGTCAAACACAAACTCAATAGTTCAGACAGAGGGTGTACCAATTTATTAGGAAACATCATAGATGTCAGGCCTCAGAGCTGCGTGAGGCATATAGAGGTCAGACGGAAATCCCCGTTTCATACAACCGACAGTAGAATGGAGCACAAGCCCCCTCCACGGTGCAATATTTGGGTTAATTTGCATGTGGAAGGGCCGACACATGTCGCCCATGAGGCTTCATGCGCTCCATCAGCCTGTGTTCCCTTTTGCCCATGTTTCCCCTTCCAGTAACTTAGGATAAAAACATGTTTGTCACATAGATTTTGGAATAATGATAAATTATTATTCCCAAGGACTTAAGCCCCAAATCTTATCCCCTAGGCTCAACATTTAGCCTCTCTTTCCAACCTTTCAGCCCCCTTTCCCTTACCCACTATGTGGAAGCTTAGTCCCCCATCACTCTTTCTTCGTGGTAGGTCTACATGTCACGATGTTTATATTTTTTATTAATGTTCTGCATAATACATATACAAAAATACGCTTTTGGCCTTAATACTTAGGATCCCTAGCCTAATAAACACATAAGCCTACCATCTTATCAATACTCAACTCACTAGTCTACAAAACATGATTACAACAAGGATCGTCCTTGGTGATATTACAGAAGGAAATGTAGGGCTGAAGATTCAACCTCATAATCCCCCATTGTCCACCCTCAGGTTGATGAACTTACAAAATTGGTAAAATAACTTTCTATTGAAATGGAGAAGTTGAAACTTGGAGGAAAATAGAACTATAGAAACACACAGAATGTTGACAATAGAAGTAATTTCAGAAGACCAAATAATTCCCCTCGGCTCCTCCAAAGAGATCCAAGAAATAGGGATAGGGATGATCAAAAAGTTCAAACCCATCTCCAAAACAACCTTGGTGTTGATGAAGAAGGAGAGGATGAAGAAACTTATCCTGAAATCCATTGTCTTGGTGACACCTCTTCATCTCCTCATTTGACCCAATCTTCATATGAAGAGTCTCTCATGGATAGTCAGTTAAATGAATTGAGTAAAGGAGGAAAAAAAATGACAATCCTAATAGATACAACCTAAGGTCCAAAAAGAAAGATGAAAAAATTGACACTTCTGATCATCCCACTAAAATAGAAAATTCTGATAAGGCTATGACATCTAGCAGCAAAGGAAAATATGTGAAAAACCCTCAAACATTGGTTAAGAGCCCTGCCCTAGAAATTAAAGAGATTGTGAAATCCCCATCCTCCTTTATCTTTGAAAATGAAATTCAAAAGATTAAGATCCTTGTACCTTTTTTGGAGCTGATTAAGAATGAGGAATTCAAAAGAAACCTTTCTAAAATGCTATAGCCTGAGCCTTCTTCTAATTCCACAGATTTAGTTAACCTTCAATATGAAAAACCAGCAGTCATCCTGGGACCTTTGGTTGAGGATAGAGATGATTCTTCCCCTCTTTTATATACATCATTAAACATTCATGATAAAGTGTTGCACAACTTCTTGATGGACTCAGGGGCATCTCACAATCTCATTCCTAAAACAATCATTGATGAGCTTGGGTTGGAAATTACAAAAAATACCATGACTTATACACTTTTGTCTCTAGGAAAGTGAAGTGTCATGGGGTTATCAAAGACCTGGTTGTTACCTTGTTCCAGTTGCCAATGAAAAGTGTGGTCATGGATACTGTAGTGGTTGATGTCCCCCCTAAGTTATGGATGCTCTTGTCAAGATCTTGGATAAAAAGACTAGGGGGAACTTTGCAGAAGGAACTTTCATATGCCACCATTCCTTTGTTTGGGGGAGAACATAGAAGGATTTATGGGGAGGCTCAATTATCCTACATCATCAATGATGAAGAAAATCCCACCAACCACCATATTTTTTCACTTGATACTAATTTAGGATTCGTTATATTACAGTTAACTGATGCTCCTAAACCTCTTATTGAAATCAGAAAACAATCCATTACCTCTTTTGAAGTGCCTCTCTCTAATACCTATGTTTTGAAGATGTTTTTTCATGGAGATTATTCTAAAGAAGGTGTTGGTGTTGGGGTAGTCTTTATTTCCCCTACTAAGGAGATCATTTCCTTATCCTACAAGATTGAATTTGAAACTACGAACAATGTGGAAGAATATGAGGATCTTGTTTTGGGTTTGAGGGCTGCTAAAGACATGAGGATTGAAGAGCTAGCAGTGTTTGGAGATGTTGAATTAATTGTTCATCAAATCAAAAATTTGTATCAAGCTAAACACCCCAAGTTAAGGACTTATAGAAATGAAGTTTGGGATCTTGTTGATAGTTTCTTATTATATTTTAATATCTCATTTGTTCCAAGAGAGGAGAACATTATGGAAGATTCCTTGGTTGTCTCAGCAAGTAATTTCAGAGTTCCTTTGCCCCCTAAACTCAAATATGATGTGGAAGTGAAGTATAGACCCTCTATACCTGACAATGTCAAACATTGGAAGGTTTTTGAGGATGATCTTGAGATAAAAAGATTTCTTGAGACTGTGGATGAGTTTTCTACCTTACATATTGATCAAGATCATGATACTAAAAAAATCCATCATGCTGATATTTTTCTGAATAAAATTGTTGACCATCATATTGTTCAGTTGCTCGGTAACCATGTTCTTAAAGGACTAGTTCCTTTGGAGAGATTGTTTGATAGAAATTATGTTTTTGTAAAGGTTAAAGGTTCAACTAAAAATGTTGATGTGAGTAAATGTAATTTAGGTACAGAGGAGGATCCAAAGTATGTTAAGTTGTCTAGCAGCTTGTCAAAGGAACAAAGGGCTGAATATGTTAAACTTTTAAAAGAGTTTTTTTATGTGTTTTCCTGAAAATATGAATATTTAAGAACATATGACATAAACATCATTGAACATAAGATCCCTTTGAAAGAGGAGACCAAGTGTTTTAGGAAGAAACTTGGACAGATAAATCCCATGTTGCTGCCTATTATGGAAAAGGAATTAAAGAATATTTTGGATGCCAAGATCATCATTCCTTTGAGATACTCTGAATGGGTGGATAACTTGGTCCCAATGATGAAGAATAATGGGGAAATTAGACTATGTGTCGATTTCAGGAATTTGATGTTAGAGTTACTTCACACACACCTAGGATTTATTTTTCCTATAGTTTTTCCTTGTTTATTAGTCATTATTAAGTCTCCTATATTTTAGGAAGAATATTCCTCTAGGGATAATATTCTCTTCAGTTTTCACTTCAGTTTGATCAGATGAGTGGAGTCTAGATGCTAAATTGGGATTATCACTATGCAACATTGGGATCATCACCATCTAATGCACATTGTCCTTGGGATCATCACCAAACTAGCGCATTACTCATGATTCCCTAATCTCCTTACTTCATTATGTTTCAGTCAATGAATTGAAGACTGATAGACTAGTTAACTCAGACTAAGTGGCAGTTCCCTCCCGTAACTACCTGAGAGACTAGACTAGGTGGAAGTTTAGTCCCGTTATTGTTGGTGTGTGTCCAGATCACTCTAGACCACCACTATGGTGCATTAGTTTCTCATGTAGCCTATATCTATTGTAAATTATTCACTCTTTGAGTATGGAATACAGTTAATGAGAATTGTTATCTTCTTTCTCTCCTTCTTATTCTTTATCAATTTCTCGTTGCAAATGTGAGCTACACCAAATTATTTTTCCAGGTACTGAAGATTGAAGAATGCAAAAAAGATGGATTATTCACCGAAAATAATTCTCACACCTCATAAATATTTAGAGTGGAAGCCAAAAATTCTTCTTCTTCTCAGATGTAGAGGCTTGTACCAAATAACTATGGCAATGGAAGTAGAGCCTCATTCCACCAATGAGAAAAATGATTTTATCAATAGACATTATATCGCAATAGGACATATCCTCGCGTTTATTTCTCCTAAAATTATCCATCAAGTATAGTATGACTCACAAGAATCAACTCCAAAATAATTATGGACTAGATTGGAGGTTCTATTCAGGATTAAAGAATATTGTGAATATTTCATGCTGGAGGTTGAACAGATAGAGCCAAAAGAGAAGTCATCAAAAGATCAAGCCTCTTATTATGAAGAGTCTTCTACCAAAGTATTTGCACAAATTTGTACTCTATTAATTGAAGATGATGACTACTCCATTTCAGATTTTGTTTCTAAATTTCATGTGGAATATATATGGCATGCATCTCAGGGGTCACATGCAGACACTTTTCCATGCACAATGCATGCATATCAGGAGACAAAAAGGGAGCCGCGCACATCAGACTCAATTATGATCATTTATAAGCACAATTTGCAGATTTTTTTTTTTATATTTGAATTTCTCTCGGGAAAATGTCCAATTTAAAAAAAAACAACGTCCGAAACAGAGTCCAGGAAGTGAAGTTATGATCATTTTAAAATCAACCAAATTTCAGCATTTTTTCAAAAACGGCCGCAGGGTTTTCAAAAATTCCATCCAAAATTTATTTGGATATTCTTCATTACAAGAAGAAAAAGTGGATATGTGTGGACATATCAATGGTGCATCTACTTCATCATAACTATGTAGACATCTACATCTTCAACAAAATATTCAATAAGCACAAACTTGCACAGTTGCAAGGTCTTCTTGGAGTGAAGGACACGGTTTCTTAGCAACTGCTTTTTGTTCCTTCTCATTTTTATTTATTTTTATGCATTGTAATTTGACAGGGGGCTTTTCCCATGCATTTTTCCCTCTTTCCTCATTTATTTCAGTGTATATTTTGTATTTGTGTACCTAACATGGCCTCATTGCCGAGACCCATTCTTTATTTTCACCATAGTGATGTTCAAGGGTGTTGGAGTTACTTCACACACACCTAGGATTTATTTTTCCCAAAGTTTTTCTTTGTTTATTAGTCATTATTCAGAATCCTATATTTTAGGAAGAATATTCTTCTAGGGATAATATTCTCTTCAGTTTTAACTTCAGTTTGATCAGTTGAGTGGATTCTAGATGCTACATTGGGATTATCACCATGCAACATTGGGATCATCACCATCTAATGCACATTGTCCTTGGGATCATCACTAGACTAGTGCATTACTCATGACTCCCTAATATCCTCCTCACTTCACTCTATTGTAGTCAGTGAACTGAAGATTGATTGACTAGTTAACTCAGACTAGGTGGCAGTTCACTCTCGTAACTGCCTGAGAGACTAGACTGGGTGGTAGTTTAGTCACATTATTGTTGATGTGTGTCCAGATCACTCTAGACCACCACTATGGCACATTAGTTACTCATGTAGCCTATATCTATTGTAAATTATTCACTCTTTGAGTGTGGAATACGGTTAATGAGAATTCTTCTATTCTTTCTCTCCTTCTTCTTCTTTCTCAATTTCTCTCTGCAAATGTGTGTATTATTTTCTAGCTAGATATATTATGTGCAGGTTCAACACATTTACATTTGAATAGAAGCTCCAAGAAAGATAATTACTCCTTACCAAAGATGGAGCACATTTTGCAGAGGGTGAGAGGTTCATCTAGGATGTCTATGATTGATGGCTTCTCTGGCTACAATCAAATCTCTGTCTTTTCTGAAGATAGAGAGAAGACAACCTTCACTACTCCTTGGGGCACATTCATGTATGCCAAAATGTCCTTTGGATTGATGAATGTAGGAGTGAAATTTCAAGGAGAAATGGACATTGTCTTTATTGGGGAAAATGACAAGTTTATATTTATCTATTTAGATGACATTACAGTGTTCCCACAATTTGATAAAGAACATTATCATCATTTGAAAAATTTCTTCTTGAAGTGTAGAAAGTTTGTCCTCTCTCTCAATCCTAAAAATTATTTGTTTTCCATGAAGGAGGGAAATTTATTGGGGCACATTGTATCGACAGAAGGGGTAAGAGTTTATTCAAGAAAAGTAGAAGCCATATAGACCTTATCTCTTCCTAGATCCAAGAAAGAAGTTCAATATTTCTTGGGGAAAATCAATTTTCTAAGAAGTTTCATTTCAAATTTTGTTGAATTGGTGAAGTACATTACAGCCATGCTTAGGAAAGGAAATGAGTTCAAATGGTCTATTGAGTCTCGAGATTCTTTTGATCAAATAAAAAATGGATTTCACTCAAGCACTTGTGTTCATTAGCCTTACCTACTCTAAGAATTTTCTGATATTTTCCTTTGCCTCATTTGACACAGTGGTTATTGTTTTATTGCAGAAAAATGCAGAGGGGTTAGAGCAGCGTATTTCCTTTTTCAACAGGGCATTGAGGGATGCAGAAACGAAATATGATATCATGGAAAAGCAGGCTTATTCTTTGGTCAAATCCCTCTAGTATTTTAGAGTATATGTTCTGCATTCAAATATTGTTGCATATGCCCCTTCAGCCTCAGTGAAAGATATACTTATCCATCCTGACATAAATGGGAGGAGGAGCAAATGGATTGCCAAAATTCTAGAATTTGACCTTGAAATAAATCCCACTAAATTGGTGAAAGGCCAAGGTTTATCTACGTTGCTAGATGAATCAAATTTCAAATATTTGGGGGTTAATTTCATGAACATAAACTCAGAAAATCAGCAAGCTAAGTTGGATGATAAATGTTCTCATGTCAGCCCAAAGTTGGCAGAATGCACTGTTGATTTTTCAATAGTCAAGGTTAAGCATGTAGTTCATTCCATTTTTAGCATTTAACCATAACCATAAATGTTGCATAAACCAAGATCACAAGAAGAAGCACCATGCACAAGAACACAAGAAGTATCCTGGGAAATCCTTCTCAATAAGGGAAGAAAACCCAACCATATCCTTTGCTATAATCCTCAAAAGAAATACCTTCACCACCAAGATAAAACCTAGCACACAAGAGGGTGCTTAAACCCGGTAAGACTAGCGCCCAAGAGAGGTGCACACTTTTCCCAAGAATGTGTACTTGCTGAAATTTACAAACTCACTTGAAAGATATGTTTCCTCAATGGGGAATTTACCTTTACTTATACTAACCTGAACCTATCAACAAAAGTGTCTATTGGTACAATAGGGCCAACCTCACTAGCTTATAATATAATTAATATTAACCAGATTAATTATCTTTTACATGAATTAACAATCACATTAAGGTGGGGTCGACCTGTACCCTTTACATTACAATTAAGGTTACAGGAAGGTCTTACCCTTGTACAATATAGAAAAGGATCCAATACACCCACTAGTGCTCATCCACTAGGGGCACATCCATAGGGATGTCCATATCTCTGGCTCACTACATTACATAGAAGAACCAGATCTTCACACGTTCACTTGTGCTCATCCACAGGCATGCCCACTCTATAGATATTCTTTTCCACTACCTCACATGGGAGAATCATCTGGAGTTTCTCGTCAACTCTGCTTCTCAGAGGAGGATAACACATCATCTTCATTTTTGTTCTCATGATGATGCACCCAAAAATTTTGGGTTTCACATGTTCACCTTGTGCTCAGCCACATGAACGTCTAACTCAATAGATCGTCTTTCCCACTAGATAATCATTTGGAGTTCTTCTCATCTCTCTGAATGGAGGAGGTCATCTCTACATTCCATCTCTGTCTTAGGTAGGAACCACATACCCTTCTTAGGGGCTTTCTCCCAGGTTTGTAAGTTGGAGAAAGACTCACATTCCTACAATGATCCACATCTCACAGGTTTTTAAGCTGGAGAATGTCTCACATAGTTGAAATCATCAACATGCACTTGGTATAAAGACATCATATATTTTCTGTAGAAGTTCCAGCCTCCTGATGGTTTGGAAAAGAACAAGGTAAGAGCTTTGAAGCTTAAAGCAATCAGATATTGTATTATTCAAGTTTTGTATTGGAAAGATCCTCTAGGAGTGTTTTTGAGATGTCTAGATCCACAGGAGACCCAAAAGGCCATGACTGATTTTCATAACATCTTATGTGGGGGCCATCACTTCTGGAGAACCAAAACCTACAAGATCCTCAAAGCTAGTTATTTTTGGCCTAGCCTTTTTACTGATGTTTGTGCAAAGATTAGATCTTGTGTCAAATGCCAAAAAAAAATTGGAAAGCAACAACTCAAATCTTTGCCATTGAAGCCTATGGTAGTTTCAGGACCTTTTCAGCAGTGGGGTCTCAACTTCATTGGGTAAATCCATCCCACTTCAAGTGGTCAACATAGGTGGGTTTTTACTGCCTGTGATTATTTCACCAAGTGGATAGAATCCATTTCTACAAGGAATTCCTCCCATAAGGTAATCATTAGTTTTATTGAGGATATCATGTCAAGATTTGGTTGTCCAAGAAAAAATGTTACTGACAATGTTGCATCCTTCAAGGCTAAACCATTGATCAAGTTTTGTGAACAGTATGGGATTATATTGGTTCATTATACTCCTTACTACCGCCAAGGAAATGGT
Source organism: Picea engelmannii (assembly GCA_009831015.1). Taxonomy (NCBI): domain Eukaryota; kingdom Viridiplantae; phylum Streptophyta; class Pinopsida; order Pinales; family Pinaceae; genus Picea; species Picea engelmannii. The sequence continues at coordinate 1,237,859 of ML782313.1, read as the reverse complement.
TTGGCAGAATCCTCTAACAAGAGCCTTATAAATATCATCAAGAGATTGTTAGAAGAAAACAAGAAAGAATGGGACTCAAAGCTGAAGTTTTCCTTGTGGTATGATAGAGTTACAACAAAGAGTTCACTTGGTGTCTCTCCTTTTCATCTTGTATATGAGGTTGAGGTTATCTTTCCTACTTAGCTTGCCTTGACTATGGAAAGATTCCTCCAGGACTACCAAGGAGAAACTGATGATATGGTCAGAAGGATACAACAACTGATAAAAGTACAATAGACTAGGGAAAATCCATTGTACAAAGCACATGACCATCAACATAAGATCAAGCAAGCCTTTGACAAGAAGGTAAGCAAAGAATATTTCATGCTGGGAGATCTAGTGTTCCAGTGGGATGCACGCAAGAAAGACAAAGGAAAACATGGTAAATTTGAAGCCTTGTGGATTGGTCCCTTCAAGATCTCTGAGGTATTTTCAAATAACACTTATAAGTTGTAGAATTTGGAGGATTCTGAAGTTTTTTGTGGCCTTGTCAATGGGAACTTTCTGAAAAATTATTTTTCTTAAGCCATGAGTGGCTTTCCATTCATTGTAAATATCATTTTTATTTTATTTTTGTTGAATAAGTGACCCCATATCCCTAGGATAAGACATTGAAGTTGTTTGTTCTTGGCATCTCATAGGGAGCATGCCATCCCCTATGGAGCCAATGTTATCACATGAATTTGTCATGGGTCTTTTGTCCCTTAGGTTTTAATTTTTATCCTTAGTCTTTAGGTTTGATTTATTTTTCTCTTTGTTATTTTCTTAGGTTAGTCTAAACAAATAAATACTTGGGTTTTTTCTCACATTTTTGGCCCACACATATGGTTGTAGCCTAGGTTCATTTTATGGTTTATGTCTTTGACTCATCTTTTGACTTGACACCAAGCATTATCGACCTCGTGATCCTAACGACCTAACAAATAACTCCATCCACTCATGCTCTTTATCCTTTCCATGTTGTCCCTATGTTTGTTAAGGGGTCAAAACAAACTTTGAAAATGGTGCTTCCAACTCACTAGGCGTTTGTGTAGCACACCTTTCTCCTTGTGCTCCTTTACCATCATTCGCCATCATCAACTGATGTCACGTCTTTCATTTTTTTCAAAACCCTTGTCCTTAAAAGGAATGTTGATATTTTTTCATTTATGAGGTTATCAACATCATCACTCCCCCTAATAATCCCACTTTCAAAAGATTGATCAGACAACTTAGGGATGCTAGGAAAGAAGTTGCTCATTTGAAGGAAGAAAGTTTGGCTGAGAAAAGAAAGATGAAGGATATCATGGACATGTACAATGAAACCATTGATCTGGCAAGTTTTTCATCAAGAAGAGCCCTGCCTCTCCATAGGAAACTTAAGACTCTGTACACGTAAAACATAAGCTTTTAGTCCCAAAATAGAAATCTCAAAGAAGAATTGCAGCCTTTCAAGGATGAACTGGACCAAAGTAACTTAAATTTTATGGTACAAGATGCAATAGAAAGATATGATCCTATAGTTAAGAAGAGTACCCCTACAAAAGAAAGAGATGCGGCTATGACATAGGGAATTTCTCCTACAACAAGGAGGAGTGATAGATTGAGGAAGTAGATTGGGGGATGACAGATCCATTTTTGTGGGTGATCACTTTTTGAAAGTTTGAAATGTTCAAGGAAGTATGATTTTTCCACCTATACAGGCATCTACATGCTCCTAGTCCATCAGCTAAGTTTTTTGTGTTTTTGAAGAATTGTTACATCACACAGAAAAAACATAGATATTTCGTAGCGCCATGGTGCTACAAAATCATCTATACATGATGTTCTGGAGTTGTGCTACCAAAGGCGCTACAGAATATCCTAGCCAAACAAAAAAATGGTGCTATGGAATCTGCAGAGTTGTTACACAAGAGTGGCACTACGAAAACTATAGAGCTATTTCACAGGAGGTGCTATGAAAGATGCAGAGTTGTTACACATGAATGGAGCTAGGAAATATGTAGAGTTGTTTTACAAAGGGTGCTACAAAATTGGCTACCAAATTCCCTACATAATGGCACTACAAACTGGCCACTACAATCAAAGCTTTGAATTCATGACTCCTTGATTTTTAATGATGTGGAGAGACCCAAGGATCACAGGTGGTAGCTTGGAAGCAACATACGATATTGGAGGACACTTGGCACTAGAGAAGAATGCACCTAATCAAGAAGACATGTCATTTAATTCTTGTTAGAGTTCTTGCCAACACGACTCCTAAATTGTAGCAGTTTGTTAAGATCTGTTAGTACAGGTGTTAGAATTGTAGTTTTTTCAGAGAATCCTAGGATAGGAAGGCCAGCTCACACCTCTAGTTGCTTCCTATTATCTTTTGACTATAAATACATCTTTTGAATGAATAGAGAGCTAGGAATGGTTGAGTAGAGATCCCTGATTGTAATATTTTGACTAAGTAAAGTTGTTCTCTAGTTATGCATTAGACTTGAGACATTTTGATTAATAGAAGTCAATTTCCTTTTATCATCTCATTGCCTCGTATTCTAAAACACTCATGATTGGATGACCGTTATGAGATGTTGTGGTTGTTTGTAATGGATGTTTGATTATAATGCTGCTATGAATGTTTTTCAGTATTCTTAAACTTTAAGTTCAAGAAGTTCTTGTGACTGAATTTTTATTCTCCTGGTTTCTTGAAGAGTCAATGTTAATAACAGACCTATCCACCTTCCTCACTAAGTCTTCCTCCTATTTACCTTTACCCCAAACCACTGACTGAAGTTAATAAAGACCTCATTTGCTTATGCATGCTAGCCCATATTTGACCTTATGTTAAAACATTCTTATGTTGAGTTTTGTCCATTTGACCTTTAATCACTCATTTACATTCACAAACCTTTTTTATGGGTATCGGGCTTATTCTCTTGCAATCTGAGAGTGATTCTCAGTGCTAACATGTAGTTTGGTGTATCAACTTCCTAGGGGTGTAACTTTGGCATATGATCTTTGTTTGGGACACATGATAGCTCGTTGGAAAGGTATCATCCAAGAGATTCATTGTGGGGGATCAATCTGATAAAACCTTCATTTAGGTCCTCAATATGGCCTCAGAAGTTTAGGAACCAAAAAACTGCTAAAAAATGGTAAATTGCCAAAAGACTGTTTTGAGCCAGTTGGAATATGTGGGTGGCCACTGATATCCACCTGGATCATATGGTGCATGGAAAAAATATAGAAATTTTGGCCTTTGGGACTGGGATAAGAAAAAAAATCCACACTAAATACTTATCCAAGTTATTCTATATTGTTGGGAATTTCACGCCCATGGCATCACTCATAAAACTTGGACTAAAATTGAGAAATTCCAAAAATTGTTTTATAATATATGATTTTATTATTAAATACAATACGCCTAACCGCATTCTCTTATTAAAGTTGGTTTTACTTCCATGGTGTCCAAATTTTCAATTAGATATCTATAATTTAAACATAAATTTCTAAAGCCGAGTAAGGATATACTCACTTTTCATTGCTTCTAGTATGCACAATATGCACCATATGATCAAAAGAAGTTGGGCTAGATATTTTGAGGATTTTCTTAACTACTAGAACATAAAAGAATCTTATCAAATTAATTACATTGATAATATTATGTCTTACATCCCTATGAATTTTAAAGATAAGACTTGGAATGATAATGAATCATTCACAAGAGGAAGTCACATACTACAATATTTTTGTTAATCCTAATTTTTTTAATCAAAAGTATTTTTCCAACAATATGAACTTGAAAAACAAAATGAATATTGCTAAAATCAAGACCAATTCTTATGACCCCCAACTAACAAACTGGTAGTTAGAAAAACTTTGGATAAGAGAAATTGTAAAATTGTAATACAAAGAATCTAATTGGTGATGAACATCATTTCATTTTAACATTGTCTTCCATTTATAATATAGAACTTGATGTTACTCATTTTCATAAATTAACTACTCTCTAAGCAATCATAACTCACAAAAACCATGATGACCTTGGTACTTTCATTTCATGAGATTCAATATAGAAATGGTTTTTTCAAAAATGTTTAGTCTCATTCCCTTTATTTGTCTTATAGACCTTCTTGGTCTTAGGGGATGATAAAAATCATCCTTGATGTGATACTAAATAAATCTATTCATTGTATAAAATATTATAAAAATTAATTTAAAAAATCATTTATAAAAACCTTCTTGAACATGACTATAAATGCTTCAATGTTTATGAGAAAATACAACACTACACAAGGTTCTTAATTTACACAACATCCTACTTATGAACTTTGATAATTTTATCATACATAACCCTATTCAAATAAATCCACACACACACACACACAAATTGAAACTTAGGTTGTTGTAAGTTATTTTATGCAAAAGGGATTGGAGGATGGAAGTGGAGAAATATGAAAATATCTTGGATTATACACGTGACCCAAGCGATGGGGTCCTTTGTGGAGTCAAATTCCCCTTTCATGAATAATTCATTGATGCATGGAAGGAGGTTTATTAGAGGTTTGAATACCACCACCTGACTTATGGAGATAAAATGGTCCCCTAAACTAGTGACAATATAGAGAGTAGAGAGGTGGAGAAGCTCCAATTCTCTTCAACTAGGATAGATCTTGTAACACCCAAGGGCCAAGCCCCTACTGAATTATAATTATGTTTATAGGTTGGTGAGCCAAGTATTTATAAGCTAAAAGACTTATGTGTTTCTTAGGCCGGAGAGCCCATATGCTAAGGCCAATGAGTCTGATTTTTGTATATGTAAATACTCACATCATTAATAAAATTACATTGTTGCATGTACACCGACCATGAAGAAAGAGTTATGGGGGACTAAGATCCACTAGGTAGGGAAAGGGAAGGGGCTAAGTGTCTAGGAATAGGGGCTAATCTAGAGGGATTACCTCTAAAGGAATAATATTATATTATTATTTCCTAGAGGCTAAGGTTTGACATAACCTATCTTGTCCTAAGTTCTTGCGGAAAGGGAACAAGTGTTAAGTGGAGTTCATGTAGCTTCAAGAAGACATGTGTCAACCTGGGCGCATGCATGTTTTAGGTGGAAAAGTTATCTCATTGGGGTTTCCATCATGATTCTCGCGATGGTCACCACTCTGGAGGTCATTCATCCTCCCCATTGATGCACACATTGAGATAGGGAGAGCCTTGACACAACCATCCATTGCCTCCATCGTCGATCTCTACAAATTTTAAAACTCTCACACCTGTGTTATGAAGCTAATCATTTTTCATGTGAATCACAGCATGACTATGTAGTGTTACAGCCATATCACACCTTATCATTTGTATTTTCTACCCAAGTTTTCTCTGGATTGTTTTGGCTTTTTGTCATTACCAGAGCCCATACCCAATTTTTGTTGCGGAGGTTATTCGCTAGACTTAGGAGCTGGATAGAAGAGGTAGGTTGTCTAGTCTGTGAGAAACTCTCTCCAGGTGAGAAAGTGTTCTAAGGAAGTGAGTTCCCCTAGAGGGAGTCCTGTAGTAGCTACAATACTTTGAGACTTCAGGTCCAGCCCGTTTCTGAAGACCTGGAAGGGAGGTGGACAATCGATGGACTCATGATAGTGAAGGTGTACACTCCTGGGGTGGGATAGTCGTGTGGGGAATGAGGGTCTATGGGATGTGGGTGTAAGTGGCTCCTAGGAGAAAATCTTTCATTTTGATTTGTGTGACTTTCATCTTGTCCTTGCCAAGACTAGGAATCCCTTGCCCGATGGATTTTAGTCCCAGCTCAGGGGTGACCCACTGCTGAGCGTGATGAGCAACATGGTCTAATGATGGGAGTTTCGTGGAAGGTTTGCACACAGTTGGTGGTCATATATTAAAATATAAGTACCAAATATGTGTTCTTTGTATGATGTGTATATTGAAATCAAGTTATAATGTTATTAGAATTGTCTGTATATATTGCATGTATGTTTTAATGTTGTCTCTACATGAATAGGTGTATGAACAGAATGGTATAACTATTTAAATTGCATTAGATAGATATGTATATAAATAAATATGGTATCAGAGCATGAAAGTTATTTGGTGGTGTGGCCTGGCATGTTGGTTTAAGGCTGAGAATGTCACAAAATAATATCAGAGAAGAAAAAAAAGTATACATTTGTTAAGGTAGCATTACCCGACAGAGGTTCGAGGGTCGAGGACATTACAAAATGGTACCAGAGCCAAGGTTTCGACATTGAGCCTGGATGGGCCATGGTAGTGGTTAATGAAGAAAATATTTTAGAGTGAATTATTGTCGAAAAGGACAAAACTCGAAGTTCATAGTGTCACTAGGACTGTGTTCAAAATCTCGGGAGGTATAACGGTTTATTGAATGGAAACAGAGAAAGAATCTAGAACAACCATTCTGTTGGGCGGTAGGATATATTCGGGAGAAGGCATACCTTCATTGTCATCAGATAAGAACCATTAGATCAAGACAAGAGCAGAAGGTAAGCCGCAGTGATGAAAAACAAATCTCAACTGTCAGATTTGTGCATGGGTGGTTGTGAGCCATAGATCTCTCAACAATTCAGAAGTTCAACATTCTGGAGAATTAGAGTGTGCTAGTGTGAAAAGTCGCGAAGCCCGAAGCTGAGGAACATAAGTGGTGTAGCATGATGATGTCACTAGTGGATATGTGGACCCTTCTTAGACATGCCACCACCTTAATTGTTGACAGTTGTACGATGTGGACCATAGAAGGTAAAGTAGTTCGGTAGTTCGGAGTTTGGGAGATTTGAGGAATGCAAGTATAAAATATTCCAAAGCCTGAAGTCTCAAAGTCTCGAAGTGACGTGGTCTACTCACATCACTAGGGATGACGTGGACACATGGGATATGTGTCACGTGTCAGTGAGTTAAGAACCCATGGAAGATAGAAATCCCAGTTAGAACGTGACACATGTCACCCGTCTGATTGGGCCACATGTTTTCCTCTAGTATTCCAATGCGTGGCACTCTTCTCAAGCATGGGTAGCAGGGCCCCAAATGATACATAAAGTAGTTAAAACCTTGGCGAAGAATTTAACCAAACTGGGCCCATGATAAATTGAACCCAGTAGACGTGTGGCACCAGATCGTGAAGCCTAGAGTTCTGTAGTAAATATCAGTCGTTGGATGCTGGGAGCTCGTGGGCCATTGATCCACCCCACTTCGTGAGTTCACCAATTCGACACTCTGGGATATTTTTTGGGTTGTGCTTTGGAAACTGCCGAAGCCCGGAGTCCCGAAGCTCCTATCCACCATAGATCTTAACAGAGAATGTGAACCATGGATCCACCAACCTTCATGAATTCGCCAGTTCAAAGGGGAAAGCTTTGAAGCTCCAGAGCCCCGAAGTTTCAAGGCTCTAGATAAGCACCCAACCAATATCATTTTGTCACAGTCATGGTCACATGCGAGTTGAGGGCTGAAGAAAAAGGGGCTAGCACCCGAAAGTAAATTTTAGAACAGAATAGGGCTCAGAGATAGAGCCGTGGGGATTCTTGATCAACCAAAGACCCGCATAAAATAGAGTCTAATATTATTTTGTTGAATCATATTTTTTAAGTTATTCTGGAGAATTATTAAGTCTAATAGCGTGACAAAAATTCAGTTGACTTCACATTTTGCAGAGTTAACAATTGTCAGAACCAAACATAATTGTTACCTAGTGAAGAGAAATTGAGGAATCACAAGATGCTTACAGTCCAGAGGATGAAGTTAGAGGAATGGATGTCCATTTGAGAATTGAAGGAACAAACTCTAATGGGCATGGAGAATAAATAGATAAAGAAGTGAGCATGATGAAAATCATTAAAACTTTGCATAAAGATGTCCAAATTCACCAAGAAGATAACAAAAGGCTTATGAGAGCCAGGGAGAAATAGGGATACTTCAATATGAAGTTGATGTGGATCCTGGAAAGAATTGAAAATAAATTGGATAAGGAGCATGGATCCATTAAATCAGGAAGTCACAAGACCCCTGATGAGGAAAGAAGATTAAGGAGTGGTAGAAGACATCACCAACACTCCCAAAATAATTCTCATAAGAGAGTACATAGTATCTCAAGCCCATCCCTTGTTAGGAAACATAGGAGGACTGGGGTGGATGAGTTGAAAGGAGAAATGAATAAAATCAAACCTCCTACTTTTGATGGAGAGCACCCAAAGGATGAATATGTTGAGACATGACTACTAGGAATGAGGAAGTACTTCCAATTTCAAAACTATTCTTCTCATGCAGAGGGAAGAATTTCCATCTACCAACTTAAAGGAAAGGCATCCATATGGTGGGATCATTTAGTGCAAGTACAACGCCTAAAGGATAAAAATGTGACTTGGAAGGAATTCAAGAAATATTTTGAAAAGAAGTAATTAACCAAGAGATACTATGACAAGAATATGGAGGAGTTATTTGAACTTAAACTGAGAAGCATGACTATAGATGAATATGAGAGGAGATTTCTAGAGTTGTTGAAGTATGTCCCTTTCATTAAGGATGAAGAAGTCAAGATCCAGAGATATCTGTGTGGGTTTACATCTTTCATTAGTGATAAAATCCATTATGATGATCCCAAGACTCTGGAAGAAACTATAACGAGAGAAAAATTATTATATGATCATCAAAAAGGAAATCCTACTTTCCAAAAATCTTTCGATGACAATAGGAAGTTTAAGAGGGAGCATAGGAAGAAGGGGAACAAGCCACCATTTTTCAAAAATAGTCCTCAAGGATAGCCAATTTTGAGAGAGCCTAGGATGGATGAAGTAGGCGGGCAAAGGCCAAGTTAGACATCTATGCAATGTTGGGTATGTAAAGAAGATCATAAGTATAGAGATTTACCTCACAGAAAGGACAAGGTGAAATCTGTTCATAATGTTCAACAAGAAGAAACAGTGGAGGACATGGATAGAAGAGTACCAAGAATCTATGCATCCCTAGACAACATGCAAGATGAGTTTCAATCACACATGATTGAAGTTGAAGGTATGATCAATAACCATGCCTTTAATATTTTAATTGACTCAGGGGATAGTTATAGCTATATAGATCCTAAGGTAGTGGAAATATTTCAATTACCAAGAAGAAAGCACGGGAAATATTGGTTGGTGCAGCTGGCTAGAGGAGCCAAGAGAAAGGTTGTTGAGTTGGTTAAATCATGTACAGTGGGCATGAATGGACTGAGTACCAGGGCAGATCTGAACATATTGCATTTGGGATCATATGATTTCCTAATTGGTATGGATTGACTGGACCAACACCATGCCATATTAGACTATCATAACAAATCATTTACTTGCTTAGATGAGGAAGGAAATTGGAGAGCAGTCCAAGGAATTCCCAGGGAAGTTACTATCTGGAAAATATTAGCAATGCAGCTAAAAAGTGTTACAAGAAAGGATGTCAAATAGTTGCATCCCATATGGACAAAGCATCTAAGGATAAGGTGCCAAATTTGGAGGATCATGCAGTCCTGGAATATTTTGAAGATGTGTTCAAGGAGGTACCAAGAATACCTCCAAAGAGAGATATTAATTTCTCTATAAATTTAATGCCTAGAGCATCTCTAGTATCAAAAAATCCTTACAGAATGAGTACACTAGAGTTGAAGGAGTTGCAAATGCAACTTGAAAAAATTCTGAAGAAGGGGTATATATGCCCAAGTGTGTCACCTTGGGGTGCCCCAGTCTTGTTCGTCAAGAAGAAATATGGCACATTGAGATTGTGCATTGATTTTAGAAATTTGAACAAAGTGACTATAAAGAACAAGTATCCTCTACCAAGGATTGATGGTCTCTTCGATCAGTTGAAGGATGCAAGGATATTTTCAAAGATTTATCTCAGGTCGGGATACCATTAGGTAAGGATTAAAGAGGAAGACATCAACAAGACCGCCTTTAGGACAAGGTATGGTCATTATGAATTCACAGTGGTGCCATTTGGGTTATCAAATGCACCAACTTTTTTCATGTGCCTAATGAATGGAGTTTTCCGAGAATATTTAGACAAGTTTGTCATTGTATTTTTGGATGACATCCTTTTATATTCCAAGTCGAAAGAAGAGCGTGAGCATCATTTGAGGATGGTGTTGCAAGTGCTAAGAGAGCATCAGTTGTATGCCAAATTGAGCAAGTGCTCATTTTATCAAAACAAAATTCACTATTTGGGGAATATCATATCTGAAGAAGGGATATTTGTGGACCCTGAAAAGATCGAGGCCATTAAAGGGTGGAAAACACCCAAAATGTGACAGAAGTCATATCCTTCATGGGTCTAGCTAGATACTATAGAAGGTTCATTGCAGGGTTTTTGAGAATAACTCACCCCATCACTTCCTTGCAAAGGAAGGGGAAGAATTTTCAATGGACAGAAGAATGTGAAAAGAGCTTCCAACAATTGAAGTAGCTATTAAACAGTGCTCCAATTCTGAAGATTGCAGATCTAAATGGAAATTTCATGGTTTGCATAGACGCATGCAAAGAAGGACTAGGAGGAGTCCTTAGTCAGAAAGGATTTGTGATATGTTTCGATTCCAGAAAATTTAAAGAGCAAGAAAGGCTCTATGCCACTCATGATTTGGAGTTGGCAACCATAGTGCACGCTTTGAAGAAGTGAAGGCACTACCTCATGGGAAAGAGGTTTGAGTTGACAACAGACCATAATGGTCTAAAGTATATGTTTGATCAACCTACTTTGAATGCTAGGTAGAGTAGATGGTTGGAATTCCTTTGTGAATATGACTTTGATATCAAGCATATCAAAGGAAAGGAGAACAAAGTGGTTGAGGCACTCAACAGGAGAGTGCATGAAATTCATGCTACATCCATTAGCATGTATTAGATGGATCTTAAAGGCAGAATTTTTGAGACTGCAAAAGTTGATTTGTAGTACATGGAATTGGTAACTAAATTGCAGTAAGGAAAAATGTAGTAGAAAGCTAAAGATTATGAGTTGGGAATTGATGGAATTATCTTGTACAAAAATAAAGTTTATGTACCAAATTCTACAGAATTGAGGTGTGTGATTTTAAAATAAATGCATAATGTGCCTTATGTTGGGCACCCTAGATATCAAAAAATAGTTTCAGCAGTCAAGAGCCATTACCATTGGCCAGGTATGAAGAAAGAAATTGCAGAGTACATTGCCAAATGTATGGAGTGTCAAAGGGTCAAAGTTGAGCATAAACACCTAGTTGGGTTTCTACAGCCATTAACCATTCCTGATTGGAAGTGGGAAGTGGTGACAATGGATTTCATCACAGGATTACCTAGAACAAACAAACAACATGATTCCATCATGGTGGTGGTAGATAAGCTCACAAATGCTGCCCATTTTATTACATTGAAGACTACTCACAAGGAAACTAATGTTGTTGATATTTATATGAGGGAAGTCTCACGCTTGCATGGCATACCCAAGATAATTGTGTATGACAAAGACCCAAAGTTTACCTCAAAGTTTTGGAGAGGATTATTCAAGGGGTTTGTAACCAACCTTAACTTCATTGCAGCTTACCATCCTGAGTCTGATGGACAAAAAGAAAGAGTAAATCAAGTGATAGAAGATAGGCTAAGAACATATGTGATGGACAAACCATCTAAATGGGAATATTATCTACACTTGGTAGAATTTTCCTACAACAATGGGTATCAAGTATCACTAAAGATGAGCCCATTTGAATCACTTTATGGAAGAAAGTGTAACACCCCAGTAAGTTGGGACAACCCAGCTGATAGGGTAGTGGTTGGGCCAGAGTTGCTCAGGGAAATGGAAGAGCAATTGTCAAAAATAAATTTGAATTTGAAGGATTCCCAAGATAGGAAGAAAAGATATGTAAACAAAGGTAGAACCCACAGGGAGTTTAAAGTGGGTGATCATGTTTTCTTGAAGGTGAAAGACAACATAAGTTCCCTGAACCTAGGAAGTTGTTCCAAGTTGGCAGCCAGATATTGTGGACCGTTTGAAATTCTAGAAAGGATTGGACCGGTATCTTATATGCTTGCATTGCCTACATCCATGACTATTCATAATGTATTTCATGTATCATTTCTCAAGAAGTATATACCTGATGCTAATCATGTGATTGATTGGAATGTGATTTAGGTAGAGCAAGAAGGTGCTTTACAAGTGAATCATGTGCGCATATTGGACTAGAAGAGCAAGAAACTATGGAATCGAGTCATAAATCTTGTAAAGGTTCAATGGACCTAGTATGGTCATGAGGACGCAACATGGGAGCATGAAGATGCTATGTGGGCAGAGTACCCACATCTTTTTGAATATTTTGGAAATCGTGTTGTTGTTGTGTAAATAAGTTGCACTAAGGACAATGCAAAAATAAGGGGAGGGGATTGTAACACTCCGAGGCCGAGCCCCTGCTAAATTTTAATTATGTTTATTGGTTGGTGAGTCAAGTGTTTATAAGATGAAAGACTTATGTGTTTATTAGGCCAGAGAGCCCGAATTCTAAGGCTAATGACCCTGGTTTTTGTATGTGTAAATACTTGCATTATTAATACAATTACATCGTTGCATGTAGATCGACCACGAAGAAAGAGTTATGGGGGACTAAGCTCCACTAGGTATGGAAAGGTAAGGGGCTAAGTGTCTAGGAATAGGGGCTAAGCTAGAGGGCTTACCTCTAAAGGAATAATATTATATTATTAGTTACTAGAGGCTAAGGTTTGACATAACCTATGTTTTCCTAAGTTCTTGGGGAAATGGAATGAGTGTTAAGTGGAGCTTGTTGGNTAACGTAATTATAATATTTTTTCTTCAAATGTTATATCAATGTAGAATTATTATCAAATAATGAGCAGTGAGAAATAAACAATCACACGCATACACAGTACACCAATGTTTTACGTGGAAACCCAAATCAGGAGAAAACCAAGGAATGTTTTTTCTTATATGTCTTGAAGAGTTACATTCATTGGAAGCACCAACTTCCTTTGTTTTCCAGCTGCAACTGGAAGGAGGCTCCAACCCCCTAGTTTCTCAAGCTACAACCTGAGGGAAGCTCCAACTCCCCAAATATCTGGCTACAACCAGAAGGAGGCTACAACC
>ML782313.1:1198476-1218900 GCA_009831015.1 Picea engelmannii | reverse complement strand
GACAAAGTGAATTGTACATGTAGGCCCTGAAGATAATTAAAGAAAAGAATTACAAAATAAGAAAGTGTCAGGTCGGCCCTAATGTTAAAAGGAAGTGACATAAATGGTATAAAGAAACATCATTATACATTCATTTGATACAATTCGAATTTTAGAGGGAATAAGAAGTAAAAGAAGGTCGGATTTCAAGGGAGGATGAAGTCTTTTGGTGATATGTTCTAAGGTATGTTATTTTCAGGTCATCTTACCATTTTTGCTATAACTTTTTTTCTAGAATGATTGAAATGGTGAAATTTCTATGGTGTTGAGAAGACATATCAAGGTACCTCTGGTAAAAATTCCAACTCTTAATTTTCTATTATTATGGAGATACACTCTGTGGAAGATAGGGTTTGTGACCAATCCTGAAGCTAGTCAATAAATAGGTGTTCCAGGTAAAACAATCATAAATTATTCATACAAAATCCAAATGGAGTGGGACCACTTCCATTGGAAAGAGTATGGACTGTAGTTTCTTTTGTGTGAGTTTTAGAATCATATGTTAAATATTTAGAGTGGGGCATGTTGTACAAGTTTGGTCTTCTGAACAGACCAGAATTGAATAAAGTCTACCATTCTTTCTATAACCTCTTTTTGGGGAGGATTCAAGGACTGAAAATTGGAGGATTTTCAGAGAATACAATGAGTAATATTATCTACAGGATCATAGTACTCCAAGAATTGAAGAATTGTAGAAATTGAAGAAGTCTGAGGAAGCATTATCAGGTTCTATGTGATGATTGGTTGATGGCGATGATTTAATGTAAAGTTTTATGATCTCTCATATATTATTGGGTGGAAGGAAGGGGCAAGGATGGAGTTCAAATCTCTCTTGATATTGGAGGATTGTATCTTCATCTTGGAGGTTTATCCATCCCTTTACATTGGAAGCTGTAGCTACCTTTGGAAGTCATTACTTCCCTTAAACAAAAACTATTGATTATTTCTCATATATTGTGCATGGTGTATTGTGGTGTATTTGTGTAACTCTTATACTATTGTTCATTGCTCATTGGATATAATTGAATGGTTTAAGTATAAGTTGAAAAAGGTTTTTAAATTATACTTGATACTAATCCACCCCCTCTCAGTATCAACATTTCTTCAATGGTTGACATCAATGACAAACAACCTTAATCACCAATCTCCCCCTTTGGCATTGATGGCAACACTCTGATGCAATACAGAAATCATATCACTCATGCTCCCCCTGGAACCATGCCTCTATCCTCTGCATATGATAAATCTGCTTCTTTCCTCTGCATATGATAAATCTCTCCCCCTTTGTCATCAATGGCAAAGGTATCTTTCCATCTAGGGTTGCTCCCTATGATTGAATTGTCCTCTTATGGTGCTTCCTCATGTACATCTAAGACATATAAGATAAGAATTCAAAAATCATTCAAAAGGCATTCATTTTGGAGTATAAATAACTCCAAGTCTTTGGCAAAGATATTCAAAGGCTTCCCGTGAAAGTGGTTTTGTAAATATGTCTGCCACTTGTTCTTTTGTGCTCACATACTCAAATCTGATGTTCTTTTCTGCAACATGTTCCCATAGAAAGTGATACTTGATTGGAATATGCTTTGTCTTAGAGTGCATCATCGGGTTTTTTTAGATACTAATGGCACTTGTGTTATCACAATATATTGGAATGGGCTCATCATACTCAATTTGTATATCTGTCAAAGTTTGTTTCATCCAAAGAACCTGTGTACAACATGTTGTTGCTGCAATATACTCTGCCTTGGTCGTAGATAGAGATATTGATGATTGTTTCTTGATTAGCCATGATACCAAACACTCACTTAAGTAGAACGCTGCTCCACTGGTGCTTCGTCAATCATCAATACAACATGCCCAATCTGCATCTGTGTAGGCAATAAGTGATAGATATTTTCCTTTTGGATACCATAATCCAAACTCTTTTTTTCCTTTGAGATATCTGAAAATCCTCTTTACTGCTAATACATGTGATTCCTTTGGTGCTACTTGAAATCATGCCACCTGTCCAACTTCCTGCATTACATCTAGTCTGGTTGTTGTCACATATAGTAGGTTTTCAATCATTGACCTATATTGCCTCTAATCTATGGACTTTGAATCACCATCTTTGCTCAACTTACAACTGGTTTGCATGGGAGTGATAACTAGTTTGTAATCATTCATTCTGAACCTCTTTAGCATTTCTCTGATATACTTGATTTGAGAAATAAAAATTCCTTGGTTTCATTGATGTATCTGAAGTCCCAGAAAGAAAGATAGTTCTCCAAGTAACTAAATTTCAAGTTCATTATGTATGTATTTTGCAAATTTATGGCTTAACCTGTCATCATCACTATCAAAAATAATATCATCAACATAAACTTCAATTAATAAAATATTACCTTGACTTACCTTGATGTAGAGGTTGTTGTCTACACTTCTTTTTCTGAACCCTGCCTGCTGCAGATACTTATCCAGTCTGGAGTACCATGCTCTAGGATCCTATTTTAGACCATACAAGGCCTTCCTTAATTTACACACATAGTCTGTGTTCTCTGACAACTGAAATCCTTCTGGTTGTTCAATGTAGACTTCTTCTTCAATTTCCCCATTCAGAAAAGTTGATTTTACGTCCATCTAATATACTTTAACATTTTTGGAGCATGAATAAGCTAAAAGAAAACAAATTGTTTCCATTCTGGCAACTGGGGAAAATGTCTCTTCAAAGTCGATTCCTTCAATCTGTGCATATCTGTTACATACTAATCTAGATTTGTTCCTTGTAACCTATCCATCTTCATTCAATTTATTCCTAAAAACCCATTTTGTGTCGATCACATTCTTATTCTTTAGTCTTGGAACCAATTCCCAAGTGTCATTTTTCTCTATTTGATCCAATTATTCATCCATGGCATTATTCCAAAATTCATCATTGTTGACTTCTTCAAAACAGTTTGGCTCAATTGTAGATAAGAGTGCTAGGTATGTTTGTTCTGGTGAATAGATTTTTCTTCTAGTCTCAACTCCTGCATCTTTGTTTCCAATAATCTGATCTGAAGGATGATTCTTCTGTACTCGTTTTCTAAGTGTCTTTGGAGATATTTGTTGAACTTTCTCTTCTGCTTCTGTCAGATTCTCTTTATATTTATCTTCCTCTTCTACTTCTTTTTCATATTCTTCTTCGAAAAGTTGTTCCATTGATTTTTTTTCTTCTTCCTTTGATTATGGTTTGTCTGTTTCATCAATTGTTACGTTGATGCTTTCCAAAACTTTGTTTAATATTATATTGTAACACTTATGTGATTTCCTTGTACTTGAGTAACCAACAAGTATTCCTTTGTGCACACAAGATTCAAACTTTCCCATTCTGTCATCTTCTCTTTTGATGTAGCATTTGCTTCAAAAAACTCTGAAGTTATTCACATTTGCTGGTCTTCCTTTCCATAGATCGTAGGGAGTTTTATCAGTGTTGTTTCTGAGCATTTCTATGTTTTGAATGTGAATTGTTTTATTCACTGCATGCGTCCAAAAAATATATGTCAACTTTGAATCCATTATCATTGTTTGAGCCATTTATTGTACTATATTGTTCTTTCTTTCAACAACTCCATTCTGTTGAGGTGTCCTAGCGACGGAGAATTGTCTTTTTATTCCATGATTGTTGCAGTATTCCATAAATTCCTTTGATGTGAATTCTCTTCCATTATCCGATCGTAAGCATTTGATTCTTGAATCCATCTCATTTTCAATCATTTCCTTGTAGATCTTGAAATTTTCAAAATCTTCTGAATTGTTCTTGAGAAAGTAAACTGCAGTCATTCTTGTATAATCATAAACTAATAACATAAAGTATCTCTCACCTTTTAACCTTTTTTTGTAGTTGGTCCAACTAGATCAGTATGCACAATTTACAGTGGTTTTGTTGTTAAATATTCCTTTGATTTGAACCTGGTCTTTGTTTTCTTTCCTTGTTGGCAATGCTTGCATTAAGTGTTGGTTGGTTTCGTGATCTAGGGCATTTCTCTGACTGCTTCTCTTTTGCTGATTTTGACAAGGTTATCAAAATGAATGTGACCCATTCTTCTGTGCCATAGTCAACTTTCATCTTCCTTTCCTAGACAACACTTTTCATTTCCAATTTTGCTTAACACATATATGTTGTTTGAAGTTCTTGAAGTTGTAGCGACCAATTTCCCTGAACCTTCTTTTCTTATCTCACACTTTTGTGAATCGAAAGTAACTTTATGACCTTGGTCACACATTTGAATCACACTTAAAATATTATGTTTCATATCTTCTACTAGTAGAACATTTTCTGCCTTTTCATTATTGTTCCCAATTTAGACTGTGTCTTTTCCAATGATTTTGGATGAATCATCATTTCCGAAAGAGACTGGTCCATATATTTCCTTTCGTAATGTAAGAAACTTGTCTCTATCACTTGTCATGTGTTTTGAACATCCACTTTCAACATACCAAACACGTTTCTTCTATTTATTTTGTAGAGTGACTGTGCATTCTTCATTGCTATACTAATCTTGCTTTCTTATCCATGTCATTTTTTGAGGTTCTTTGTTGTGACTCTGTTAAGGTTCTTTAGGAGGGACTGTCATTCTGCAATTTTTGGCCATGTGTCCAAAATTGTTACACTTGTAACATTCCACTTAAGTGCTCAAAGATTCAAACATATTGTAACTTCTTCTCTGTGTTTCACTAGGTCCTCTTGAATAACCCCACTGTGTATGGCTCTCAAAGTAGTTACTGTTCATGTTGTTACCTCTAAAATTTACAAATTTATGTCCAAAATTATTACATGCATAACATAAACCAAAAAATATAATTTGATACCTGGTAGTTGAAGGTCTTTTGAAAGGATTTGTTCTTATGAATCCTTCTTCTTCTTGAGGCCTGTCTATCTCTTATTGATTCTAAAATCTGAATATTCTCGGTGGAGGAGTGTCCCTATAATCTTCCTTGTATATATTTTTATCCCCTTTGATTGTTTCTACATAGATTTTTGGATTTGTTTCTTGCTCTGTTGTTTTGGAGCTTGATCCCTTTTTTGTCTGATTGTATCCAAGTTTGGACTTGTCAAGATGAGATCTTTTACTGTTGATAATTTCATCCAGAACTTTTAGGCTATCCTGCATATTTTTCTTTTGAATAACCTTTCTTAGTGTGACAATATCTTCTTCGAGGTTTCTAATGATCCTGTCCTTTCCTTCTAGTTTTTCTTTGAGTGCTTCTTCAATTCTTTTATCTTCTTTTATTTGAACCTTCAATTTTGTGATCATTTGTTCTAGTTCTTGAGTGTCTTTTTTCTTATCTAGTTCTGCTTGTAGTTTCTTGTTTTTCTTATTTTCTCTTCTGATAACTTCTATGGCACTCATTAATTCTTCTCGGAATTCAACTTCTTCCTCTTCAATTTCTTCTTCATATGTTTCTTCATATTCTTCTTCGGAGTCTTCTTTATCAGAGTCTTCTACTGCCATGAATAGAACTCTCCCTGTTTCACTGTCACTGACTTCATCTTCATCTGATGATGAGATGTCTTCTTTGGTGCAAAAGCTTTTCTTGAAAACTTTCTTTGTAGTTCTTTTACCTTTATATGTTTGTCTTCCTTTTGAGTAACCTTCATCATTTCTTTTTTTCTTATGAGAACATTTGTTAGCAAAATGACCAATACCATCATAATTAAAACAAATTAAAGGAAGATTACCTCTATACCTACCATTGGTTCCCTTGTTCAGTATTTTGAGGAAGTTGGCCACTTCTTCATCATCTTCCGAGACGTCATTGTTGCTGCTATATTCTTCTTATTCGTTTTTCTTTTCTTTGATCTTTTGGATGCTTTGAAGGATGCTTCTTTTACATCTGGATTTTTATGTTGAGTTCTCATCTCATATGCTGTGAAGATTCCATGCAGCTCATCCATGCTTATTGAGTTTAGATCCAATATTTTTTCTAGTGCTGATATCTTAGGGTTGAATCTCATAGGAAGAGATCTTAGTACCTTTTGAAAAATTACAGATTCTTTGATTTCTTCTCCCAATCCTATGATTGCATTCACTGTTTCATCAACTCATAAGAAGTAGGCTGCAATATCTTCATCTTCCTTCATTTTTAGTTGTTCGAACTGACCTCTGTAAGTTTGAAGCTTTGCTACTTTGACTTTTGAATCTCCTTCATAAATATTTCGAAGCTTGTCACAAATATCTTTAGCAGATTTATAATGTGCAACTTTGGTGAATACAATATCACTGAGACCATTCAAAAGTGCATTTTTGGCTTTGGAATTATTCTCACCAAGTTTCACTGCTTTGTCATTTGTTGGTGGAACTGATGGTGTTGTGTATCCATATACAATTCATTGTCAAACTTGAAATCCCTGTGCTTATATATATGTCTTCATCCTTATGCTCCAAAAAACATACTTCTGTCCATCAAACTGTGGTATTCCATTTTTATATGAGTTGGTACTCTCCATGATCTACCTTTCAGTGGTTAAACTGATTTCTGAAGGAACCTTCTCCGATACCAATTGTTGGATTACTGAGAGGGGGGGGTGAATCAATAATAGCGTAATTATAATCCTTTTTCTTCAAATGTTATATCAATCTAGAATTATTATCCAATAATGAGCAGTAAGAAATAAGCAATCACACACATACATAGTACACCAGTGTTTTACGTGGAAACCCAAATCGGGAGAAAAACACATAATGTTTTTTCTTATATGTCTTGAAGAATTATATTCATTGGTGTTGAAAAGTCAACAAGAAACATGTGTCTAATTTACTTTTTCCTTAAATAAATTGGATGATAAATATTAATCTATTATCTCATAATTACTTGAAATAATTAACTGAAATGGAAAATCAGTTAACTATCGAAAATTTGAATTCAAAGGTTGGTTGGTAAGACATAAGTTGTAACAGGGTTATAAGTGTAGTTATCAGAGTTGTGAAGTAGTTTAACTTAGTTAGGTGAGTTAATCTCAGTTGTACTAGTTGTAACTGAACTTACAGTAGTGAGAGTTTAGTGAATTAATTATTAATTAATTTAAAATCAGTGAACTCAAATGCAACTGAAGATTCACCACAGTTAACTGCATGCATGTCAGATCTAGTGGAGACCCGGTTGAGATAATAGGTGAAAGGGAAAATTTGGCTATCAGTTGTGATTTGAGTGAAGTGCACTCATCCAATCACACATGCAGTGGATATGCTCATGAGCATGTGCAAACTAGAAAATTTGAATTCATTGTGAGAATTATAATTGCAGGGATTGTGCATAGGAGGCAGGGTGTCTGGAGACAGAGAATTTGCACATGTATTTGCTGATTTTTGTATGATAGTGTGAGACGATTGTATTGTACTGAGATCTCTTGGATTAGAGTTTTGTATGAGATTGTTTCATGATCCATGATATACATAATATATGATAGTGGGGTTTTTAGCTTTATGCTTTCCTGAAAAAACTTATGTGCTATGTGTTCTTGATATTTCACTTTGTGATCGTGGTTTAATTTCCGCAAGAATATTAGTAGAAAAGATGCTATATTTAACGATGGTATATAATTGTTAGATCAGGAGAATCCAGGAAATACTTAATTTGTATTGAAAATTTCTACAATTGGAAGCACCAACTTCCATTGTTTTCCAGCTGCAACTGGAAGGAGGCTCCAACCCCCTAGTTTCTTAGGCTAAAACTTGAGGGAAGCTCTAGCTCCCCAAATCTCTGGCTACAACCAGAAGGAGGATAAAACCCCCTATGTTCTTCGGCTACAACCAGAAGGTGGCTACAACCACTTGTCCCTGCCCCGTCCTGCCACCCTAAAGTAGAAGTAGAATGATGGAACCAATGTCACACTATCAGTGTCAGATATACTACTATAAACCTATACCAATAAATATGAACCATGCATCAACATGTACCTCAACCTGTAATCAACCTGTACCATAAACAAGTGCATCAACCATGCACCAACCTGTACCAAACAACCTATAATCAACCTATACCATAAACAAGTGCATCCAACCATGTACTAAATATGTACCAATCATGTGTCAACTACTCATCAACTATGACTCATCAATATGTACCAACATCATCAACTATACACCTCATGTATGTGCCAACTCATCAACTACTTGTCTCAACCATGTACTCAACATGTACCTCAACCAAAATCCCTCATCAATTTCATCATCCAAATCTGATTTGTTGCTCTGTAATATACCTGGTGTATATGATCACATTCCTGCAAACCTTCCTTAACATTAACAACAAGAGACTAGCATTTTCATCAAACTTTTCTTTAGTCTCACATGCCTAGTTTTGGATTAGTCAAGAACCCTAACTTGAAGTAATCATAACTTTGAAACTATATAAAGATATGAGACTGATACACAATGTTCTTCAATGTGTTTTTCCTCTAGGTGTCACTACTTAGAACCTCTCAATAAAGGATTTATATCAAAAATGGCATACTTTGCTGAATTCTGGCTTATTTTAGAGAGTGACTTTGTAGAGTGTGCCCCACAAGGAATATTTGTTGAATTGATCTAAAATTGTTACAAATAATACTACATACTATACCCTAACCAATACATTTGGTCTCATTGAATTTGGATCTGTTCTGAAGAAGTTAAGATGTTTTTACCTAAAACACCTGTTTTTGACTAGTTTCAGGACTAGCCACAAACCCTATTTTCCATGGAGTGTAACTCCCAAAATACAAAGACCCACAAGATGAATTATTTACCACCAATACTTGGGTATGTTTTCTCAATGGAATATAAATTTCACGGTCTAAATCATTATAGAAAAAAATTTATAGCGCAAATGGTGAGATGACCTATAAATAACATACCTTAGAAAGCACCATTAAAAGAATTTATCCTTCCTTGCATTTTGGCCTTCTTTTCTTCACCTTCCCTTAGAAATTTGGCTTATATATCCTTGGTTACCTCAGAAACCTATATATATTCAATATGCTCAAGTGTTATTAAAATGAGTGAGCCTTGCCTCTTATTTATACTCTCCAAGTAACTTCCTTAAAAACATCTTCTAGATCACTTGGCCCACTTTCCTTATTTTAGGGTTATCCCACTTCTAATTTCTCCATTAAATTTATTATTGAAATAATTTATTTTTTATTCACTTTCAATTATAATACACTCATCACTTCACTTTATTATTTACCTTTTAAAATCTCTTAAACCACTTTGACTACTTTGAACTTTTGGGGCTTCTAGATGACATATGAGGGTCCTCCAACTTCGTAAGGCAATAACTCTCAAACCGTGAGGAGTTATGTGACATTCCACATACCACCGAAAATGGAATGACATGTACTATCCATATAGAATAGTATTACCTTCATATATAGAAAAAATAATATTGTTATCCATCAAACAAACTTGGGTCCATTACCCAAACCTGGGTTCTCCAACTTCACATGGTCATAACTCTCTAACCGTGAGGAGTTATGTGACGTTATACATACCAACGAAAATGGCATGACAAGAACTATCCATATATGATAGTTTCCCTGACAAATTCACTATCCTTCATCTCATTATTCCACAATTAAGCATGGGTTCTCTTACTCCGCAAAGTGTCTTCCCATGAGGGATTTCACCATAAGGGGACCACTTTGGAGTTCATCCATATTTACTTCTTATCAACCATGAAAAAACAACAATGAGTCATATTTACATCAAACAATCTTGGGTCCATTACCCAAACCTTTGTGCTATGGGGATTTTTTCAAGGGTTGACATCAAAGACAAGAAACCTTAATCAACAGAGCTCATGCAGCTTCAGGAAGACATGTATCAACCTGGGCGCATGCAGTTTTTAGCTGGGAGAGTTAGCTCATTGGGGGTTCCCTCACAATTCTCGTGATGGTCACCACTCTGGAGGTCAGTCAACTGATGCACGCATTAAGACAGGGAGAGCCTTGACACAAACATCCATTGCCTCCATCGTTGATCTCTGCAACTTTTGAAACCTGCACACTCGTGTTATGAAGCTAACCATTTTTCCTGTGAAGCACAACACGACTATGTAGTGTTTGAGCCATATCGCGCCTTATAATTTGTTGTTGCTACCCAAGTTTTCTCTGGACTAGTGTGGCTTGTTGTCATTACCAGAGCCCATACCCAATTTTTGCTACGGAGGTTACCCGCTGGACTTAGGAGCTTAATAGAAGGGGCAAGTTGTCTAGCCTGTTAGCAACTCTCTCTGGGTGAGAGAGTGTGTTGAGGAAGTGAGTTCTCTTTGAGGGATTCTTGTAGAATCTACAATACTTTGAGACTTCTGGTCCATCTTGTTGTTGAAGCCATGGAATGGAGGTCGACAATCAATGGACTTGTGATAGTGAAGCTGTACACTCTTGGGGTGGGACAGGCATGTGGGGAATGAGGTTTTGTGGGTTGTGGGCCTAAGTGGCTCCTGGGAGAAAATCCTTCATGTTGATATGTGTGAATTTCCTATTGTCCTTTCCAAGCCTAGGAATCCCTTACCCGATGGATTTTATCCCATCTCGGCGGTGACCCACTGTTGAGGGTGATGAGAAGCATTGTCTAAGGCTGGAAGGTGCATGGAAGGCCTACATGCATTTGGTGGTCAAGTATTAAAATATAAGTACCAAATATATTTTCTCTGTATGATGTGTATCTTGAAATCAAGTTATAATGTTATTACAATTGTTTTTATATATTGCATGTATGTTTTAATGTTGTTTCTGCATGAATAGGTGTAGGAACAGAATGTTATAACTGTTTAAATTGCATTAGATAGATATGTATATAAATATATATGGTATCAAAGCATGAAATTTATTCGGGGGCATGGCCTAGCCTGTTGGTTTAAGTCTGGGAATGTCACAAAATGGTATCAGAGGAGAAAAAAAAAGATACAATTGTTTAGGTAGTGTTACACAATAGAGGTTTGAGGGCCAGGGGTGTTAAAGATCTACCACAAGTATTTAATTCCATATAACTATATTAGGCTATAGGAGTATGAGGCATCTTGTGAACTCTCATTCTAGAAGTATTGGTCATGCTCAAGTGAAACCATAATCTTGGTCAAATAATCCATCCACCAACAAACATTATTTCCTTGAATGTGGGAGGAACAGTGAAGGTAAACCTAAGTGGTTTTCAAGATGTAACCCTCAATGTTAGGGAAAATGGTTACTTGATTATGATCTGATTTCAAAGAAAAGGAAAAATTGTCAATCTCCCCAAGGTCAATTGTGATTACAATATATGGAATTAAGGGGATAAGGTCCAACCCACCTTCTAGCATGATAGGCATTGACTAAATAAATCATCCCAAGGGATTAGGGAAAGTATTAACTCAATTATCAACCTAATGGATTCTGGTTTTCTACACTCTAGGTGGAATCATTAGTAGGAAAGTATTTTGCTCACCCTCAAATTTTAGGGTCTCTTTCTCAAGCTTCTTATAGGTCATTCAACCACCAACTCTTAGGTCAAATGATATTATTTTTAATTATGATCGGATCTTATGGAATCCATCCTTCAACAATAGTTTTTTATGAGTAGGAGTCAAGAAACCTTGGAAGCAAGATCAAATGAGAAAAACTTTACTATTAAACTGAGAAGGAATTTTAGGAGGAAGAAAAGGTAAAAGGAGTCAAAAATATTATATGCATAAATTTGGTTACATTTAATTATCAATCTGGAGTTTCATAAACTTGTGAGATGTCGTGCACTATATGTGAAATATTATAGTTTCCTATCTTCCATTCTAATATGCTTCTAATAAAAATGAAATTTCATCACTCATCCAACTTAATCAATCAAAAGCTAACTTAATCATGCTTGGAAATGATCATGTACTCAAGTGTCGATCAAGCTACGAGGATCTTGTTGTCACCAAGTTATATTTTGGCATGATTTACACATTTTATCTTTCCATGAATCATTGCTAATAAAAGAGGACAAATCTATGAATTGAAATGAAAAAGTAATAAAATCTATAAATTGATTTACATGGAGACAATTACTTTCAAACAATTATATATTGTGATTACAAATGTAAAAACTCGGGTTATAGTCACATGTTCGATGAACACTTCTTGTAGCAATACTTTGTTTTAATCATTTCCTACATGGCTTAAGGAATAAGTGTTTTGTTCATAAATTTGGAAATATAATTAGAAGGAAACCAAATAGGAATGAAGACCAAAATACACCACATAAATATATCCAAGATTTGAATTGATATCTACTAGAATGTGATTATTAAAAACCACATGTCGTAATCTTTCATCCAATTCAAGAGACTATATTGTTACTACAACAATATTCTTAAGCAATTCATTCAATAACAATCGATTATGAATGAATATTCTCTGTAGCTTGCAATTACGCATGACATGAAATAGAAGGACAACAATTTATTAAACCACACTAATAATCATAAAAGAAACTACTCTAATAATGATAATGCAACGCATACTAAGACACAAGGGACCATTCCTAGCTTGGGCTATGCTATAGAAATGGTCATAAAACTAAACGATGATCAAAAACACCATATTAAATATTAGCATCTTTTGTATTAAAATATCATAAAGCAAGTTCAATAGTTTACATTAATGATGCGTATATATTACTCTATTCTCCTCCTCCCTATGTCCCTCTAGCTATCTAAAACCATGGTTTATATGATAGTTACAATGAAAAATAAGTAGTTCTAACTAGGTACAACCCAATCCTATGTTTCATGGTTCATAAAATAGGATACAAGTAATTTGAACTAAATTCTGGAATGGGGTAGACATTGTATCTCATGCTTAACCATCTCACAAAGGAGTTGGTAAGATGTTCTTCTTGCATTAATAATTTCGTGACATTTATGCATGAAATTATCCTTAGTGACCTGGAACTAATCTAGAATTCCTCCTTAGATATGTAGTTTGAATTTGATGTTGACCACGACCTAACACTTACCCTATTTATCTTGTAATTCATTCAATGGATGTTGAACCATCTTGTGAGTATCGTTGACAGTACCCAAATGACAGAATTCGATTTAGATAGAGTTGATATGCCAGCCATCAAATGGTTACAAGATCTGCATAGCAATTACAATATCTCAAATTCTTGTAACCTTGATGAGTAAAATGAATTTTAAATAGATTTTTTCATAAAAAAAAATAGGTAATTCATGAAAATACATGAAAAAAAAAATTACCTTTATATGCTCTTTACAGTGGATATCATGTAGAAGACATGAGAAATGAGTAAAAAAGGGTAATAAGGAGGTGAAAAATGGAAGGAAAAGGGTATGAATAACAATGAATAATGAGTCAAAATGAGGACCCAACATATCCCTTAAACCTAAGGTGTTTCATGTCCTCATGTAATCATACTAGATAGTTTTCTATGTCTTCAACATTGCTCCCAAAGTTTTAACAAATTGTACCTTACACAAACAACTTCATGTGTGTATTGTTGCATTAATAACAATATCTAAATTAGGGTTTAATATTACATAGGTTCACTTCTTCTTCTATTGCATCTTGAATTTAATTCTCAACCTGCGATTTTGCATCTCTAGATTTGTCTATTCTTCATGTATCATTTCCAAGTTTGTTTAAGAAACACATTGTTCTTATGTTCTAAGTGTTCATTCTATCTTTGCAATATAGCACTTTGTATTTTTAGGGACTCATTCTCATTCTAAATCTAACTCTCTAAGAGATGAAAATACTTGATTTTCTTATTCTTCCTCCTTAGATTAAAGGAAACTGAGGAATGAGTAGGGCTTGAAATTAATTACTTCATTCACTAGTTCTAGAAATGTTATCTCTTAATTATCAAATGTTGGTGAGGTGTTTTCCAATTCTACACATAAATGAGGATCTACATTGGAGAATAAAATTCTAGGATTCTTAGGATTTTTTTCATGATTTATTACTTGATCTCCCAGCTCCTCATGATTTGGCTTTAATGTTGTATGTTCTTGCCTTCTCATACTTCATGTGCATATATGACCAATAGGTATAATGTATATTCTAGGATTTTTAGGAATTTTTTCATGATTTATTACTTGATCTCCTAGCTCCTCATGATTTGGCTTTAATGTTGTATGTTCTTACCTTCTCATACTCCATGTGCATATATGACCAATAGGTATAATGTATTTATATCTTGTCTCCTTTCTCTTCTTTGGTGAGCTTGATTTTGGTTTCCAAGTCTGTAAAGTTATTCCCTCATCTATGTGAGAGTCAAGGTCTTCACTATGAATCTCTTGAGTAGATGTCATAGACTCCTCTTCGAACCAATTACAAACTAGAAATTGTTTCCATATTTCATTCCTCTTATACAACTCTTCCATAATGATTAATTTGATCAAACCATGATGACCCAAGCTTCTTTATATGTTCTTAAGTTTTCTCTTAATTTGTGATGCCATAATGGTAAGGCTCTTCCATAAATAAAAGGGAAAATTGATCTTCTTTTCAGCTTCAAAATGTAGAAGTAGTCTAATATGGTATAATAATGTAAGGCTATACCTTCCCTCACAAGTGACATAGTTTTGGGTGATGAAAACAATGTTTCTCCAAATTTCCTTTAGCCACAATCTTGATATTCCATTGGCTCAGTTAGATCTCTTCTTGCATGGGTGAAGAAATCATGTTCAAACCTCTTCTTCCATCCATTGGTTTTTAAACCATCATTCATTGTATTCAGGAAACCCGGTAACAATATAAAATGAATCCTAAAAAAAAAAAAAATCAAGTCACCTACTAAATAACCAGTACCATTAAATCCCTTTGTGAATGCTCATGTAACCTTGTTTCTATACCCTTGGAATTTTGTGAAGAACAAAAACCACCTAGCCTCTTGAAAGATATGTTGGAATTCTGGGTATGCCTCTAAAACTTCGATGTCATTGGGTTCCTTCCAGATGACACCTGTCTTACCCATAATCTGATCCATATAGTGTGGAGGATTTTCTAAGCACTTTGTTCTCGTTTATCAACATTGTCGATCATGGATTTAGCTACAAAGCTGCAAGATGGGGAAATCAAGAACAATATGGAATGAGATGATATGTATGGAGAAATCATGTGAGGATTCAAAATAATTGTGGATATCATTTGAAAGGGTATCCAATTTTTTAGTTACCATCGATCATGTTTACCCATGATATCAACCAATTATTTCGAGTGGAGGTGACATGATATTAAAGGAGAGGTAATCATCCATAACAAATGATAATTAGTTTCCATGTACGAATCCATGATGCAAAGAGTGATATGGAATTTGAATTATGGATATGTGATTTAGTACGGTAAGTAGGAGAGGAAATAGCAATGAGACATGAATAATTCAAATGTAAAGAGCTCATAAAATTTGTCTCATATGTTCCCTAAATCATTGATAAACAAAATAGATGGAAAATAATTTTTTCCCTCGATTACATGTTCCTGGACCATATTGGCACTACTGGATTTTGACATAATATAAACTTGAGTGAGAGTACAATAATATTTTAGGACATGATTACTAAGTTACTGAGTCATTCTAGATAGATATGAAATGTCTTATGCTACTTAAAACGAAAAATATTTTACTTCTAATGCTAAATCGAGAATCTGGAGTAGGATGATGTGGAACAAGATGTTTGTGTTGCTATAGAAAATTGATCTGGATGGCTAGAGAAGCAATCTATGAACTTCTTTGGCACCTTGGATACTTAATTTGGAATAGGTTATCATAGGAAAAAACCTCATATTAAGAAGAAAACCTCGAATTACTTGTTACAAGAATCCTAGTAACCACTAGAAAATTTGGAAACTCTAAGAAAGGTGGAGAATGATCATTGTTGGAGTTTCTACTGAATCATAATGAGGCTTTGGTATCTTTCAATGCATGATACTTGAATTCTAGAACATAATGAATTAAGTTTTGATCTTATTTTGACTACATAATCAGAGGAAACTTGTATGGTTTGAATTTGATTGTAGCAACACTAAACTCTTCACACTAAAAATATGGAACTAAATGTCTCGAACCTTTGATCCTTGAAACTAAAATTCTAGAACTAAAAGTTGGAACTGAACTCTTGCTACTAGATAAAAAATTGAACTTTAAACTACTAAAAACTATCAACTTAAACTTGAAATATGGAAACTGAAAAATTTCATAACTAGAACCTGTATTGACACTGGAACTTTATTGTTGGGACAGTTCAAATTTCTGAAAAATCTAGAATCCAGAAAAAAAAATTTGAACTTTGCTTGCCAGTGACCTCGTTTTCAAGCTAAACATTACTTTTCTCTTTACTATTTATTTATTTATTATCCTACTCTACTTGGAAAACAAAACCTCTTCTCAAGTGTAGGAATACTTTCAATGCATCCATTTGCACAACAAGATCTCAAGTGAACTCATATCCAAATTTGAAAAATGTACTTGAATAAATGTCAGGATAATGAGAGACCAGTTGTTCAAGTTGATATGGTTCCAAGAAATGTTGAAGAATCCAACAATGTTGTTGGTTGATAATTTTATGGAACCAAGTAGCCATTATCTCCTTGAATCTATTCCTTTGTTATACAATAAATTTCTTCTAAGATTGTTCTGTTGCATTATTGAATGCACGAGGGATATGGTGACAAGCGTGCATCAAATTCCTCAATATATAGCTCCAATGTCTACTCTCCATTAAATGTTTTCCATGGCTCTTTGATATCCTTTTCCTGCTTGCAAGGATGACTGAGAAAAAATTATGGATATTCTTCTTGTGAAAGTTTCTCATGGATTGTGTGTTCTTCTATTGCTTCTTTAGATGTATATGTGTCTCTAGTTGCAACTCTTAATTTAGAAAAAGGATTTGAGAAGACCCTTGTAGTAGTTTTCCCTTCTTTTCTCATCAAATTATTTAGCATCTTTTAGATACTTCTTTTCTTATCAAGATTTCCTTCTTCCAAATGGATTAGTAAAAGGGGGTTCTTGCGACACCCCTAATTTTGAATTGTGGGATCTATTTTTCTTATGCTATAAAATATACCTCTACTATCCTTAGGCCTATACATACAGTACCAACATGAAAAGGATTTGTAGAATCTCATTAAAGTGAACATGGAGGTTCTTACCTCTCGTCTTACCATTTCTAATCCTCCATGTATAAAAATTTTGTATTCAAGAAATTAAATGTAGTTATATAAAACTAACGAAAGAATTACTATTGCGCCCTTGACACCTCCCTTAAAATGGAACCAAAAATGTCATACAATTTATATGCATAAATTCTATTACATATAATTATCAATACGAGGCTTCATAAAATTGTGATATGTCATGCACTGTATGTGCAGGATTACAGTTTCCTATCATACATTCTAATATGATTCTATGAAAAAGGAAATTTCATCACTCATCCCAGTCCATCAATAGAAATCTAACTCATTCACGCTTGGAAATTATCATGTACACATGCATCAATCAAGATACTACGACTATGTTGTCACCAAGTTATTTGTTGGATTGATTTAGGCAGTTTCTCTTTCCATGAATCATCGCTAATAAAAGAGGACTAATCTATGAATTGAAATGAAAAAGTAATAACATGTATACATTGATTTACGCAAAGACAAATAATTTTGAACCATTATCTACTATGATTACAAATGTAGAAACTCAAGTTATTGTCATATGTTCAATGAACGCTTCTTGTAGAAATACTCTGTTTTAATTGGCTCAGACATGGTTCAAAGAATAAGTGATTTATTCATAAATCCATAAATAAACTCATAAATAAACCAAAATAGAAATGAAGACCAAACTGCACCACATAAATACATTCAAACATTGAATTGATATCTACTATAATGTGATTATTAAAAACCATGGGTTGTAGTCTTTCATTCAATTCAAGAGACTACAAGAATGGTCACAGAACTAAATGATTATCAAAACACCATATTAAATATCAACAACTTTTGTATTGAGATCTCATAAATAAGGTGCAATAGTTTACAGTAATGATGCTCATAGATTCCTCTATTCATCCTCTCTATGTCCCTCCATCTATCTAAAACCATGGTTTTTATAATAGTTACAATGCAAAAGAAGTAGTTCTAACTAGGTAGCACCCAATCCTATGTTTCATCATTCATCAAATTAGATACAACTAATTAGAACTAAATTCTAGAATGGGGAATAAACACCATAGCTCATGATTAACTATCTTACAAAGGAATCAATAAGATGTTCTTCTTGCATTAATACTTTCATGGCATGCATTCATGAAATTAT
The DNA here is from genome assembly GCA_009831015.1 of Picea engelmannii. Taxonomy (NCBI): domain Eukaryota; kingdom Viridiplantae; phylum Streptophyta; class Pinopsida; order Pinales; family Pinaceae; genus Picea; species Picea engelmannii. Next base: position 1,200,565 of record ML782313.1, on the reverse strand, counting down.
CCTTCACAATCTAAAACTAATTTGGAATTCCTCCTTAGATATGTGGTTTGACTTTGAGGTTGACCATGAGATAACGCTTACACTATCTAGATTGCAATTTGTTCAATGGATGTTGAATCATCTCCTAAGGATCATTCACAATACCCAAGTGGTGGAATTCGATTTGATATAGAGTTGCAATGTCAACCATCAAATGGTTACAGGATCTGCAGAGTGGTTACATGACCTAGAATTCTTGTAACTGTGATTAGTAAAATGAATTTTAAATCTATTTGTTCATCAAAAATAGGGAATTCCTGAAAATAGACAACAAAATAATTTTAGATGTTCTTTGCAGTAAATATCATGTAGAAGGCATGAGTAATGTGTCAAAAAGGGTAATAAGGAGGTGAAACATGGAGGGAAAAGGGTATAACTAATGGTTAAGACTGCTTCAAAACAAGAACCCAACAAATAGGAGTAAGGAAACCTTGGAAGAAAGATCAAATAATAACATCTTTACTATTAAACTAAGAAAGGATTTTAGGAGAAAGAAAAGGGAAAAGGTGATCAATCTAAGAAAAGAAAACACGAGAAATGAATTGGAATCTAATATATTTTTAGAGAGATCCAACCTTTTTGTATAAACTAATTTCATTGGGAACTTCGTGGGTATAAAATATGTGAGGAAACATTAAAAGAATGGATGAACAAAAAAGCGGAGCCAACGTCGGGTTATTATCCTTAGTTTTTTTCTAATGGAAAGGGAATATATTACTTTCATCTTTGGATCCAAAGTAGATAGATACTAAGTGGGAGGATGCATCTAATTCTAGGAGGATAGACACATAATCTTCCATTTAAGGAAACCAAGGTTCAATCCATTGAAAGTTAGGGACAACAAAGAATTAGCATGGGTCAAACTTTTTTATATGCCTCTAAATTTATGGATAGTAGAAACTTTTCAGGGCCATTATCAATTCCCTATAAAAATTCATCACAATGGATGATAAAACCAAATTCATGGAGTGAAATGCTTTGTTGATGAGCCAAATATGTGTAGAATTGTATTTAAGAAATGGACTTCTAAAAAATATAGATGTAGTGGCTGGTGGTAGAGAATATTGACAAATTTAAGACTATAAAATGGTGCCCTTAAGAGATGCCATATGTGGGAACTATGGCCATCTTAAAAATATTTTCTTATATAGGGAAAAGAAGACACTTTAGACAAGGCCACTATGATGCAAAGTAAGTTAAAGGTATGGAGAGAAGAATCTAACTAGATTTGAAAACCCTCTTATAAATACAAGGGATAGTGCAATCTAGTTTAACCCTTCTATGAGGATGGAAATCTTAAAAGGAACTAGTAGTAATCCTCCAAGGTCTCATGAGGGCCCTTCGCTACAAATTTAGCATGATAAATAGGATTATAATTTACAATTCAAAATGAATATGACCTGCAACCACAAAAACAAGGCTTAATAGGTCATGGGCACCTTAAACCCACACCCCCTTCCATCCATAGATATTGATTCACCTACAAGTGATTAGGTATGGAAAATAGGATGTGAAAATATAGAGGATATTAAATATCTCAGAACTATCCATCCAAATTTTACTATTAAAGGAAAAGAATATATAAATGATGACAATAAGCAATGAAACTATTATTCAATTGAAATTTTTAGTCTCATGCTCTTCCTATGATAAAGATGATCCCATTTCAACTAATGGAAGATACCACTTTCACTCATACAAAGGAAGTAACAACACTAATTCAAAAGAGGTTATAAAAGGAGGGGTGTATATGGATGCAAATTGCAACCAAAAAGGACATAGAGGAGGAAGTCTCATATTCAATTGACCAAAAAAAGGGTTATGAATAAGTGTACAAAGGAAAACATGAGTTAATACAAGAGGCCCTTAGAGAAAGGAACACATCCTACGGAGAAGAGTAATGATTTATTTTTCAATTAAAATAAGGGGATTAAAGTCTCCAATGAAATGAAATCCATTGATGAGGACTATCCAAGAAACTATCTAGGATACCTGCTTTGATCTAGAATCCATAATGAGAAATATTGAAGCTACTACCGAATATCTCAAA
>ML782313.1:1186231-1197614 GCA_009831015.1 Picea engelmannii | reverse complement strand
CTTCCACTAATAACACATAACTATATTCCCATTGGGTACCTCCCTAGGTACCCCATATTACCTCCCTAGGTATACCACATTCCATCCCCCTTCACATGTTTCGTCCTCGAAACATTAGAAGAAACCATACAATATGACCGGCTTGTACAATCACAATATTCTTCACTATCTTTCATTACATTGCCTAGACTTCTTTATATAGCTCTCCCTATCTCCTAGGAACCTTCTAGAGAGCCTTCTCACATTTATTACATCCAACTACCATAGTGGGCCTTTATTAATATAGTGGACCTAGTCCACCTTACATTGAATGACCACATTCCCATATATTAAATGACTTCCACTAATAACACATAACTATATTCCCATTGGGTACCTCCCTAGGTACCGCATATTACCTCCCTAGGTATACCACACCCACACAATTGCTTTAACATGAAAGAGGAATCAAACAAGGTGTTCTCTTATCACTTATCCTATTCTTATTGACTGTAAGAAGACTCAACAAAATTCTACAAAATTTAAAGGAAGGGGGAAAATTCAAGTGAGAAAATTCTCGACATCTCAACATATCCCAATTACCTTCTATGCAAGGTGTTGAGATGGGAAAAACCAATGAGACCAACTCCAAGGGAGAAGCATTCAAGATTTACCAATTACCTTTTATGCATGGTGTACTTCTCTTTGGGATGGAAATATCAATGAGACCAAGTCCAAAAAAAAATCACTCAAGATTTACTAAGTTACTTAGTAACAAGGATGAAAATCAACCAAGAAAAAATCAACTTGGGCATTGAATCAAATAAGTGAAGCTAGGGAAAATAAAATGAAGAGATTTTTTCCTTTATAAATAAAAAACATTGAAGACCCCATGAAGTACCTAGGAAACCACCTAAAATAAAATGAATACTCTTTATGATGATTAAAGTTATTTGAAAAGATAGAGAAGAATAATAAAAATAATGATTAAAGCAACCCCTCTCTTTTAGATGTCTATGGCATATATCCTAAAGGGGATCCTAACTAAGATTTAAAATGTGTTTGTCAATTACTTATGGAAAGGAAAAATTACTTATAGAAATCAAAAAGAGAGGTGGAGTGCCCCTTATAGTTAGTTGGATGAAGATTTCAAAACCCAAAAACTGAGGAGGATGGGGATTAAAAATCATGCCATTCTTTTCCAAATCCCTATAAGAAAAAGAAATTTGGAGAATTTTTCCACAAAAGGTTTGTGGATGATCTATAATTGAAAAATATATATACATACAACCCATAAGAATTTGAAGACTAGATATTCGTCCAGGAAATTCAGTGGATGGTGGATCATTTAGTTGGAAAATCCCTTGTGGAAGCATATCAGCATGGTTAATTGGTCCAATGGATAATTGGAAGAAATACTTAGACTAGGGAATGTAGGATTATAGGTTATCACAACTTAGAGACAATATACATGAAAGGAACTTATTTTACTTTGCATATGTATATAACAAAGACCAAGTAAATTGGTGGATAATAGGCTAGAAAAAGTTAATCAATTTAGGGTTACAAAACAATTTGGAAGTAGCATGAATCCTACATGTATATGCTCTAAATGATGATTTTGCGAGAATATGGTATTACTTGGTACAAATTCAAGAAGGGATATAAAAAATCCAAGAAATATAGGAAGAGGATTAGTGGAAGTTAGGGAAAATACAAGAACCATTAAAATCCAAAATCTTTGAATGGTTTACACTGAAAAATAAGATATTGACTTGGGACAATCTGTTGAATTGATCATGGGTGGATCATGGTAGGGCCTTAGATTATGTTTTATTTATCATGGAAATAGTGAAAGTGTGTCATCACATCCTCCTTCATTATCATTACACTAAATATTTATGGTTGGCTAATAGTAGATTGACAGGAGCAAGAGAAAAGTGGGATGGTCAAATTTTGGAGGCGAATTTGGAATCATAGCTAGAGGATCATGATGTTTCTATGACCCTAATGGGGGCATATATTGATGGAGATGTGTTATATTCTTTTCATGTATATTGTGCATTCATGCATGATGTGTTATTTCTATCATGTGGACTATACACTCATGCATGAGGTGTTAGTTCTATCATGAATAGAGAGGTGTAGCTCTAAGTTAGGTTGGTTTTCTCGATTAAGGGTTTTCAGGGTAAATCTCTATGTATTGTTTGTGTTTCATTGTTGTTATTTCTATTTTGTTTAAGAATATATATGCATTGCTTCACTTGAAAATGTTTAAAACTTACATATATAGGGTTAAATTTATGTAACAGGATAAATGCATGTGTAACAGGGGTCAACCTAATAAGGGACCCACATGTGAAATGAGTGAGAATAAGTATATAGAAGTCAATATAGTCATTACTGAGATATGGGCATATGATTTAGATATATGAATGTATCAGGGTTATTTGGAGGAGGTTCTCCTCATGTATAAGGAATTATTATGTAACTCATATATATTCTCTCTTTGGGAGTTGTGATTCATGTTCACATTTGGTGTACACCATACATATTCTAGCTTATTATGTTATTTTAATTACTTGGTAAATAACTTTTGGTATCAAAGAACTTTCTCATGCCACGGGGGAGATTTTTTTCTTTTATTTTTTGCAAATTTTGTTATGTTAGGTTTTTTCTCAGCCTATGAACTATACTAATTCCATTAGAAGCAAAGTGGTTGTGCCATTTTGGAATTGGAGACATTTTTAATAGTGATTCTAAGAAGTATCATGGAAGTTACAATTGTTTTTAGTTGTAACTCAAGACCCTAGTGGGAAATTCTTGTAGCGCACTTTTCTTTATGTTTATGCAACAAGTTGTATCTACAACACCACCATTAGAAGAATAGTTCTCATGCCATTTCAAAATCAAGGTCATGATAGAGAATCTGAGAAGTATTTCAGTAGTTGTGACTATTTTAAGTTGTGACTCAAAACCATCAAGGAAAATTATTGCAGTACAATCGTCCCTATGTTTATGAATCAGATTATAGTTAGATTGATTCCATTAGAATCATAGTGGATGTGAAATTTTATTAGGTTCATAATAATAATTTTGAGAAATATTGCAAAAAATGCACCCATTTCAAGTTGAGACCTCAAAACCCTCACGATATTGTTTATGGTGTGATTATATCTATGTTTATGATTCATATTTTATCAAGACCAATGCTATTAGAAGTGGAATGGAAATGCTATTTCTATATTGGGATCATAATAATGATTCTAATTAATACTGAGAAAGTTATGTAAACATTTTAAAATCGTAGCCTCTAAACCCTCTTTGCATAAAGGAGTTGCATTAAAAAGAAAGTTATTTCATCAAAACTCTAATTATGTTTTTAGGTTTTTCCAAAAAAGATGTATTTTACAAGAAATATAAGGGTCACAATATTGAAACAATACATAAAAGGTAGTAAGTCCAAATATTCAGAGTCTTGGACATTTTCTATACCTTAATTTGAGGAATGATGTGGCCATATTGGGTCCATCAATGTACTTGAAAGAGATGTTTAGGTTTCTAAATGAAGAATATGAAAAATATTTTCAAAGGGTATAAAGAGAACATGATAACTTCCTACTATAGATCTATGGATGTGTTCAACAAGACAAGGTTATTATTTATGTAAACACCATAACAACAACCATGATTTCATTAATATATTGACTTGGTTAAAATATTGCAAGTCCCTTGGAGCATATCTAGAGAAAATAGGTTGAGGATGAGAATGTTCAATTTTTTTAAGATTTCAATCTTAATATGGATAAATAATTTTTTATTTCACATTTCATGATATAAGACATGGATGATGGAAATATTATTTAATCATATAGGGGTTTTCGTAGTGCAAGAACTCATTCGGAATGGTTAATATTAATGTACAATTTTTTTTATGAAGTTTTGGTACAAGAAAAGAAAATCACATTGCATGATATTTCTCTTATTAAACAAAAAGAATACTGAGACTTGATCGCAGAACTCAATAGTCCCACAACACATAAACCAACACCATGTAGTGCTCTGACAGTGAGCTTCTCTGGTCTCAACTCTAGTAGCCATCCTGATAGCTCTGGGTTCTCTAGATCATGGACTCTGATTTCACAACTCTTACAACCTCGACAAGAGTGGCTTGGAGGACAGGAAACAAAGTTACGGAACACTGAAGTCCTATAACTTGTCCTTTTCTTTCTTAAACTCTTGCCTCTGGCCCTCGTGGCGAGTCAGCACACTCGGATATGACTATTGTTTTATCCTTAATTTCTACACCAAAATTTTAGGTGTCTTGACCAGTAGCCTCAACACTGATTGTTAGCCTCTCATCTTTTACCCATCTCACAAGACTGCTCGACGAGAAGACACATCTCTGACTCATTCACGAGACCCAACATTTTTCATGTTCTTTAACTTCTTCCATATTCATGCCTTCTTGAGAATTTCCTAGATGGAGGCATATGTCAGAGCACTTATGAGTGTTGCTGATGAAATCCTATGGAATGGCGCAGGCCTCTTCACATCGGTGGATGAGCTCACAAGGGGAAACAACACCCCTTTGGTCCACACCACACATACTTCTCCATCCTTTCACTCTGCATCCCTTGATTCCCTAACCACAACTCAAGCAGAACCCTCATACACTCTATCTACAGTTACTCCTGATCATCATACCTTGAAACTCTCACACCTACCACAACCTCTTGCTAACTCAGACTACAGACCACCACACCATGTATCGACCCCACCCCATAACACACCCTTCCCTACCACAAGACATGGACCCACACTTACTCACCACAACACAAAGGCCCACCTAAATTCTATATTTACATTCTTTGCTTGAGCTACACAAAAGAAACACTCTCATCCACCTGGTGGAAAGACTTCTCCTCGACCTTGGACTTCCAAAAAAACAAGAAAGAAACTCAGTCTTGGCACTGGTATTGGACTGGAAGAGCCTGTCTCCATGGCCCTCTATAGTCTAGTTGGCAGGTTATCATACATACATCTCTGCACATCGAACTTGGATACCTAGATGTCCAAATCTTGGAGACCTATCCTAGGTTATGTCCCCACCCTCACACATCTTGGATGGGGTTGGATTTTTTTCTACTTCAAAACAACTGAAGACGCCACTACCATTCTGAACCGACTTTGGACTCTAGATGATAGCAGTCTTGTGATAAAATGGTGGAGAGTGAGCTTTGACCCTGCACATGACTAATTTCACCTTTGCCATTTGTGGGTACTCGTACCTAGACTGCCTCTGCATCTCTATAGACTCCAAGACCATTACTGGACCAGACAAGAGATTGGCAAGGATTCTAGTTGAACTGGATATACATGAAGGACTCTCTGAAACATTGGATATATATTGGAGAGGACACATTGCTCGCCAGAAGTTAGATTATCTTGGCATACCTTTCAGATGCACCCTTTGTAGGCAGACGGGCCAACTGAGGAAAAATTGCACTGGAGCACCTGAAGAGGATACCTCTGAGGAAACCATGCTTGAGCTCGTTGCAAATATGGACTCTCCACCTGAATACATCCATCTACATTATCTAGACTTACTAGATGATGACTCTTCTCCTAATCTGGATTTTATATCTCGTAAGATCAAATTTATTTGCCCAAATTTGTATTCCTCTCTCACATCTCTAGAAATTGATTTTATCGACAATACCCCCCTAATCAGTTTGGGACCGATCTCCTTTCTCCCTGAGACCTGATCTCCCCCACTAGCTCCTCCTAGCCTTCCCAACTTCCCTTGAGAACCTCCTACTTCCACTGAACCCTATCCTTCTCCCCCTCTTCCTCCACCAACCCCTGTTGGTGAGATCTTGACCTGTGTACAACATACTCTGCTCCCACTTCGCACACAGAATTTTCCCTCCCACATTACTTCCCCCTCTGCATAGACCTTTTTCCTGACCTCTCCACAACCTTATCCTCTTTCCCATGACCATATCTCCTGTACTTATGAAGGGACAATCCCCCTCCCGACTCCTATCTATAACACACCCTTGAGCCATATTTTGGGAGCGTTGGATCACACTCAGACCACTTCTCTTTACCATCCCCACTTTCAGAGGACAAAGAAATTTAGAAAACATGTCTAAGAATAGGTGGCATCATCTTTCCTTTCGAGAATGAGTGAGACAGAACTAGGAGGAAACACCCTTGGAGACTTCTTAAACTCACTACTCCCTTCCTACAAAGAAGTACTATCCCCCACACCTCTACCAACTTTTAGAGGTACTTCTATACATCTCCCTGAGATTGGAGCCAGTCAGAGAACAATTGAGACCTCTTCTGCTTCATAGGATAAATAATTTACTTGGTCTAGAGGTCATGCATACGAGCACTCACCAATCAAAACTCGCAGTGCTCACCGTTGAGAGGGCATACCACCTACCCATCCTAGGGACACCACAAACACTTCTAACAATGGGGCACTTAGAGGCATGAAATCCCTAGCAAGAGAAAAATCATGATCTTTCTCTCCCTCAACATCAGAGGGGTGGGGGGTCACCTAAAAGTAGCCTCTTTTAGAAGACTTATTTTGAACATCTCACATGATATAATCTTTCTTCAGGAAACTCTGGTAGACAGCAAAAAGGCCAAAGAATTCCTAAATCTTTTTCACTCCAACTGGCACACCTGCACAGTCAACTCCCTTGGCACATATGGAGGGTTAGTAGTTGCTTGGAATCCATATTATTTTGATTTTCTCCCTTACTTCTACTGCAGAGGTATACTATTGACTGACACCAACCGTATCACTAATAAGAGATACAATTTACTCAACATTTACGGGCCATGCACTAATCGTCAGTTTTTTTGGAAGAATTTAGAATCCAATGAGCTGCTCGACCTACATAACTTGATCATCGCTAGAGACTTAAATATCACAACTTTTCTTGGAGAATCCTGGGGTGCCTCAGCTACCCTAGATACACTAGCACACTTATTTAATACCCTCTTTGTTTCACATCATTTGGAGGACATTGTGCCTACCTCTTTGTCTCCCACTTGGCGCAATGGACACAAGAGCACAACCTCAATCTCTAACATACTAGAATGATTTTTTCTCACTAGCAACTCATCTCCTCGGAGGAAAAAATCAGATCTTCATTAAGTTATCCATTTCTTTCTGATCATGCCCCCATCGCCCTGCAATTGGATACAACTCGCTGCAAGATTTCCTATCCCTTCAAACTTAATGCAGGTTGGTTATTAGAAGCCGAGTTCAACACTATTGTGGTTGATGTCTGCAAAGACAAAAATTTCCTTAATGAGTAGTGTATACAAAATCGTTTTGCCTGGAAAATCTGATGTCTTAAAGCCCGAATTAAGCCATGGGTTGCTACACTTCATCAACAGAATTATCACCGTCTTTTGGATCTTGACTCTGCCATCAGGGACTACATTCTAATTGAATCCAACACAAGAACCATTGATGTTGACAAGATTGTCATATAAAATATTGAATTGGAAAGAAATGCACTACTTCTCAAAAACGAATCCACCTGGAGGCAACAGAGCATATCTACTTGGCTTAAATGTGGCGACCACAACACCAAATTTTTCCATAAAATAGCCAGTTCTCATAGAAACCATAAACACATTTGGGAAATTCTGGATGAGGCAGTAACACTCCATAGAGGACAACCAACTTTAAAATCTGCAGTTGTCAATTACTTCAAGCCATTCTTTGACCAAAATCCCACTGCAAATCTTCAAAGCTCAGTCTCGGTGGCCAACCTCTTTGCTCACAAAGTCTCGGAGGCCGACATTATCACTATGGACAGTCCATGCATGCTAAATTAGATCCTATTGGCTATAAAATATTTCTTCAAGGACAAGAGTCCAGGCCCGGACGGCTGGACGGTAGAATTTTATTTACAATTATTTGACTTGGTTGGCCCAGACCTCTTGGCACTTGTGGAGGGAAGCAAAATTCGTGGAACATTCATAGGTTCTTTAAACTCAACCTTTCTCACACTCATCCCCAAAGCTGATGCATTCTCCTCCCTTGGAGACTACAGACCTATATCCCTATGTAACCTTTGCTATAAACTCATCTCCAAAATTACTTCCATCAAAATCAAGCCCATCCTCTCATGCTTCCTCTCGCAGGAACAATTGGGATTTTTAAAAGTCCGCCAAATTATAGATTTCATAGGCACAGCCCAGGAATGCCTCACAGTATAAAAACAAAAAAATCCAAAGCACTCATCCTCAAATTGGATCCCAAAAAGGCCTCTCACTGCATCGGTTGGGATTTCATTAGATTGATCCTAACACAGACATGCTTCAATCCACAAATGATAAAATGGATTATGAGATGCATCACAAGTGCAAACCTTGCCATTTTTGTCAATGGAGAATCCTCCACTTTCTTCCGCATGGGCAGGGGTTTGAGGCAAGGTTTCCCACTCTCACCTTTACTCTTCATCCTAGCAATGGAATCTTTGAGCCTCCTCCTCAAATCAACGCAAGTTAACAGTAATATCACTGGACTATTAGTGTCTAGGTCCAACAAGATCCTTCACCTCCTTTTTGTAGATGACATCCTCATCTTGACCAAGGGTACTCTTCAGGAATGGAGAGAAATCAAGGAGATCTTAAACATTTTCTACAGTGCCACAGGCTTGACAATAAATTGGAATAAATCTTCCTTTCACTTTGCAAATATCGTCTGCTCTTTGTTGGACCAGATCAAAGGTGTTTTCCCCATACTTTTTTACCACTCTCCTCTAGTTTAAAATATTTGGGCTATCACCTAAAACCAGATTCATACAAGCCATTTGATTGGAACTGGCTCCTCATCAAAGTGGAAAAAAGAATTGGACATTGGAGCACGAGGTGGCTCTCACTTGGAGGACGTTTCACACTGCTTGAAGTTGTTCTTAAATGGAATGCAGTGTACTAGATGGCCCTGGATTCCATACCTGCCTCTGTCCTTACAAAGCGCCACAAGATTATGTTCAATTTCCTCTGGTCTGGATGCTCCAATCACTCTCGTCAGCATCTCTGCAGTTGGAAAACCCTAGCCAAACCAAAGAATAAGAGAGGTTGGGGGATTCAGAATCCCCTCCTCTTTAGCCAAGATCTTGCAGCTAGTACTATGTGTCATATCCTCGTTAATATGGGTATCTGGCACATCATAATCCTCAAAAAATATCTCTGCCACCATACAGTCAAGAGTTGTCTCTCAACGGAGACTGACATTCCCAAATCGACTTCTTTTTTCTGGAAAAACTTGTTGAAAGATAAAATCCTGATCACATCAAGGCTTTGTTGGCGTCCTAACTCAGGCCACACAATTGACCTCGACTGTGACTGCATTCTGGGGATGAATTCTTCTATCAGTCTCACTCCATAGTTGATAACACACTTTCATTCAAAACATATCTCGTACGTCTCTCAAATCTGACTCTCCTACAGATCGGGTGCTCAACCTAATTATTGGATATCCAACGCCTCTCTTGGCCTCTCAGATGATGTTGCATGCAATTGGGAAAACTTTTGTCCGGCTCTTACACAACTTGGCATACATCTAACCTCCACCAAAGACCACCCACATTGGACAAGGGGCGACCGCTCAGGAAATCTCACAGCAAAAAACGTCTACAGAGCGATTTCAAATTTTCATTGGACCACAAATCTTAGAGGCTGGAAACATCGGTTTTGGGCTTGGAACATTCCACCAAAAATTAAGTATTTCACCTGTCTTCTCATAGAAAAAAAAACAAACATGTGGGATAACCTCTTGAGAAAGGGATGGACAGGTCCAAGCTACAACCATCTCTGCAAAATCGATTCTGAATCGATCGATCACCTTTTCATCAAGTGTGCCTTCTTCAAGCAGGTCTGGAAAGCTATAGCCTTGGCACCTGAACTTCATTCCATCTGGATGGAAACACTCTTGCAGCTTGTTTTGATTCGTGGACTCGATTAGAGAAAAAGCACAAACACCCTCCACCATTCATCTATTGGACCTTCTGGTTAGAAAAAAACTTAACTATTTTTGAAAATGCTTTTCCATCAACAAGCACAACAACCCACAAAGCACTTGGCCTCTACTTTTCCTAGATTGACACACACACAAACAAGTCAAGGCCTCTTTACAAAAAACAGAAACCAACGCTTGAAGATATCCCTACGGGTTGGTTTGATGGCGCAACAAATGAAAATGACACTCGGAGTGGTGCTGGAGGATTAATAAAACTTTCACATAATATTTTATTTAAATGGACTTACAACTGTGGCCCGGGCACCAACACCAGGACATAACTCTTGGGTGCTCGAGCCACACTTTTTCTGGCCTGTAGACTCCACATAGATGTCCTCCAAGTTCTTGGGGACTCCAGTATTGTCATAGAGTGTCTGAGCAATCGGGGTGACCTCCAAGTTGTCTCCCTTCTAGCTTGGAAAGACATAATTAGAAATTTACATCTCACCTTCAAGAAGCTTAGCTATATCCATACACATCGTGAACACAACAAATCTATCGATTATCTCTCAAAGGAAACGCTCCAGAAAAGAGCGGGCCACGTCTCATGCAACCTATGGATATATGGACATGAGGAGTCACCTCTAACTCTACCCTTGCTCAAAGATTAGTCTACAATCCATTATCCTCAGCGAAATTTCTTGTAATGAAAGTTGTATTTCAATTACTGATCACAGTCTCATGAAATATACCTTATATTTGGGATGCCTCCCTTGGACTTCCTCTAACTCTCTTTGACTTGAAATTATGTAATGCATCATATATGAACTTCCTCTCCAGGCTAGTTGAAATACCACCAATGGAGAAAGTTCATCATATTTCTCTTCATAAAAGTGATTGTATTGTAACTACTATGTTTTTGAGAGCACAACTTTATATATAATATATAAATAGGAAATTTTCCTATTGGTAAAAAACAACAAGAACCTAAGGTAGTTAATGAATAGGTGATTCCAGGGAAACTAATTGTTCAACATATAGACACATTAGATGAAGATCTCAAGGTTGAATCATAAGAAGAGACTACACCCAAAGAATCTCCCTTATAATAGATATAAAATGCAATAAAAATCTATGGAGAACCATTTAATTTATCAAAGGAACAACGTGGTGAAGAATTGAAGAAATAAGAACCAATAGTTAAGATTGTTGGATATCATCACACATACTATTATGAGAAACAATAGTCAGGAAGCCAAGGCCATGAGTATCAATAGCATTAATAGACCTATTATAATAGATAAATATGGACCATTAATAACACAAATGAGTAAAGAAAAGGAAAAAGTAGCATAATGGAAAACCACTGCTTTAAACATTCAAATAAATGAAATTGTAAAATCCCTT
>ML782313.1:1110098-1126422 GCA_009831015.1 Picea engelmannii | reverse complement strand
GCAGAGGGGGTACCCCCCCTCTGCACTCCCCCACGTGGAAGAGTGTACATACTTCTGGGGTGTAAATACTTCATGGGGTATAAACACGGCTGAAAGAAAGGACCTCTGAATCAGGAAGATAATCAGGCTCCACAACCAACATGGAGCACCTAGTGTGTCTTGAAGGGCATGTCGCGATGTTGATGATAGAGGAATGAACCTAGATGGCCTTAAGATGAATAACGTGTTAAGAAATTTTTAAAATAAATTCCCTAATTAAATGTCGCCCTGTACGAAAATTTAAGGTTTAAGTCTAAACTATGCTAGTGGTAAAATTTTGTCTCTCTATAAAAAAAACAATAATAATAATAATAAAAATAAAAACCACATAAAAAAAAATTATGACCTTCGTTAAATCTTGTAATACGAAGGGAGTAAGAAATTAATTGTTTCATAAAAATTTTTTTTATGTTGGATTAAAATTAAAAAAAAGGAATTAATTGTTTTATTATTTTGATAATTTAAAATACTAATTATATGAGAAAAGGGAAAAAGGGTTAATTTCCACACCTGCCTTTTTTGAGTTCTAATTAAAAAGGGGAAAGAGGGAAAATCTAAAATTTTAGGAAACTAGGAAAATAGGTAAACATAGAAAGGGGAAAAGGGGAACATAGGGGAAAAAGCAGAAAGTCAAACTTAGAAAAAGTATCTACCATTTAAGAGCTTTCTAATTTAACCTAAACTAGCAATTTAATAATAGGAAAAGCCATTAAAACCTGTAAGAGAATTTGGGGACACCTAGGAGTGATTCTAGGAGTAACTATAGGTGGGTGAGGGAAACAAAGATAATTAATTAACTAAAGAAATTAATTTATGGAGGAATGTAGGGGATGGGGGACACTTGGACGGAGAGGAATTTTTAGGAATTTATTTTTAAAACTTTAATTAAATGAGATTTTAAGAAAGAAAGGAAGTTTGAAACTCTATATAATGAAGGGAGGAGAAGGATGAAGGATCATCTTCTGTTTGTGTAACGTTACGTTGCAGAAATATCCACTTGACTGACTTAACTTGTGGGAGTTGGGATACCCATCTCGGTGAGGAGTGGTAGCTCGGCCTTACGAGGCGAGTTGGGATCTAGTCGAAATCTCTAGATAGTGAGTGTGTGGCCCCTTTGTGGCTCGGGGGGCTAAGTGGGAAGAAGAGTACCCCTAGCATTGGCTGGGAGGTACCGGTAAGGTCTCTTCGGTCAGCACGCGGGAGTTGTAAGGAGCACGCGGGATGTCCACTCAGAGCAGGCGAACAGGCAATGATACGCTTTCTTCTTTTGTATGATAAATAGATTTAGATCTTATGCTTGAATCTGCATTTTTACTTGGGTAAGTGAACTGATGTCTAGATGGTTTTCTGAATGTTCTTAGCCTACCTCGATGATAGATTGACTCCCATGGTTTCATTTCCCCGCACGTCATGACCACCTTGTTGTGTTGATTGTGACCTTCGTGGTTGTTTAGCCTTCGTCCCTAGCTCACCAGTCCTCGCCTGAGCAGTCATCCAGGAGCCTGATCTACGGTTGTCACCTTAGCATTAAAAGACCTATGGATCTCAACGACCTATTTTTCTGTGCGATGATGATGAGCGAGGGACGTTCCTATTAGTCGTCTACCTCTATTGGTTGTTCTTGGTTCATTGATGGTCCTTGTGCTTTCGTGTGTTGAGAATTTACGCCATTGTATATTTCCTAGCCCCTAAAATTTGACTCTGCGTCTCAATATACTCCTGGACAGTTTATCTCTGTGTTTAATGCACTCCATGGTGATAATTCTCTCTGTGTTTTAATAAATATGATTGTTTCGATACCTACATTGTATTTGGGCTCTACATTCTATAACCCTCTATGTTTTGGTTTATTTTCTTTGCGCCTTGCCTCGACAGTTTTATTGAGGAACCTTAGCGTTTGGTTGGGAATTTATCTACGATCTTATATCTGCATTTTTGCTTGACTGGTCATTGGTTGGGGGTCAAGTTGCATTGTAACTTCGGTGACTGTGAATTTTCAATGACCTGTTGAAGGCGTTTTCTTTACTGGATATGGCTCTATGTTTTCATTTTAATTGATTGTTATTCCTTACATGGACGACATTGGGGACTGCATTCTGCATTTCTTTTTACTTGTGCGATTTTTTTTACTGATCAATTTATTTCAGGAAACTTTTACTCCAATGATTTTTACCCGAGATCTTCATGGTTAATACCTGCATTTTTCTTCTTTGTCAGACTGAGATAGTGACCTTGCGTTTACTTAATCATTTTTTGGACAGCGAGTTTTTCCCTTAGTCATTTTTAACCTCGTCGAATTACCTGGAAACCTTTGCGATCTAGCCATCACTTCCAGAGTGGATCTCTGCAATCCTCACTGTGAAAACCGCGTCTTTTTGCCCACGAAATTTTGGCCCCCGTCCGTTTAATTTATCTCTGCCTTCGACTGTGTAGAACAACGACTTTATATATGCCATTTTGTGGTGAGTAAGGTACCGCGACTTCATTTAATTAGCATGGGGATTAAAGTCAATGGCAATCACGAATTTATTGATGGAAATGAGAATGCATCCTTACAGCGATCATATTTCCTTACGGGGTGCTTAATGTACAGTCACTCTATTTAATGGTGTTGCGTTTGTATTTACTTCCTTAATGAAAGTGTTTATACTTTTCGTTTGATTTGATTCGTCACCCGAACATTTTGTTTATATTTATTGAATGGTCTGTTGCGTAGTGTTGAGCTGTACATAGGGTAATTTTTCTTTATTCCTTTGATATTGATCGTTCCAGAACGTTTTTAACTCTGCATTGAGAATTGATTGCCGGCTCGAGCTAGAGTTGTAACTCTACATTTTCCTTTGAATGATTGTCTTATCGCTTAGTGAATTTGGCTGCGAGTATCCCTATTGATTGTGTTTTCCTTATCTGACGATGAGGCTGGGCCTTGAGGCACAGCGAGAATCCCTCCCTGGAGTGCATGCTTGTTGATACTCCGAAACCCCGACGAACTTTTTTTGGAATGCTTCCGATTGACCTCAGTTACATGGCAATCCTGCCAGTTGTTAAAGTCTACGATTTGGCTTAATACCGGGCATGTTACCCTCAGTAGGAATGCATTTCCATTATTGAGGGCATGCATTGATTGTGCTCTAAATTTTTAACATCACTTGACAGGAAATTATACCACTGTCTGATATGACAATCATTGTCTGCGTTTTAACCTCATTACCAGTAAAATCATTTTAATGACAGCCACCGTATTGACTAGAAGATAACATTCATAATTTAGCTTAATGATAGCCTCGACCCTTAATTTAAATATATATTAATGAAAACACTCCCCCCTTGGCTAGAAGACATCTTTCTTAGACCAAGTCCAGTCAATGGCAGTCGTTACAACTGTAATACTGATTTTTGGCTAGATAGCCTTTCGAAAAATATTTCGTCGTATAGCACTTTAAGCATAAGCTTTATGCAGGATAATGAGAATGCTTCTTTTATTTATTTTGGTATTTCTGAGAACAGATCGTATTAATGACAAGTTGAGATTTAATTGGTTCACCAGTGCCTTAATTGTAGCTTTCTGCAATAATGTGGTTATTATCGTGATTTAATATTAATGGCTGATTGGATTGTATCTAAGGTTAATCTAATGTTAAGTTAAGCCCGATTTATAATTTAAAACTTGTTCCCTTGATTTGCATTAATGTTAATTTAGCTGGTAATTGTAGTTTATGATTCTAATATTGATTAAATTAGATTAGTCAATTAGATTGTAATGATGGACAATGGTATTTTGCTAAATTGATTGTATTTAATGTCTATTTGATTTATGGATAATTTATAATTTAGACAAGCTAGTTAGATTATAATTAATGTTAATTATATTTTTAATTATAACCAAGTTGAGGTTTATACTTTCTTATTGATGTCCATTTAATGTTGAATTAGATGGCACCCTGATGACAATTTATAATTAGAACCGCTCATTGATTGTTTTAAGGTTAAATTTAGATTGTACAATAATGACGATCATATTTAGAATCGCTAAGTTGAGTCGTAATTCATGACTAAATTCGGTTGGTAACTCGTTGTCTATTGGAATTTAGACTAGTTAATTGATCTATAATTGATGCCAATTTAACTCATAGATATCGACCATTTAGCCTTAATTAATGGTTGGGTTTTGACAAGGTCATTTTTAGCTTCTGCTTCCCATTGAGGGTGTTGTTGTTCATTATAATTAATGTTTGTACTTGGTTTTGTAAACATTTAATGTGCTTGGGTTGCTCATTGTAAGGGTTCTCGTTACTTGTGTAATTAATTTTTGGGTACATGGGGGTGCTTAGGATGATTGTCCTTAGCTTAGTAGGCTTGGTCTGCTTGTGTCAGGTGGGATGTAGACACCTCCTTGTTCCTCAGAATAGTCACCAGCCTTGAGACCTTAAATGGTCAAAATCGATAAGAACCTGGGCTTGAGCATTGCTTATGTGTCCTGGAGGTCCTAACCATAGCAGGGTAGAATGAGCGGGTAGTCATTCTTATTCTTCTTAGGATGGATGTCTTACATTACTTCCAAGTGCTTGATGTGCTTTTATGTTAGGTTGTTACGTTGTTGTTGTGTGAGTTGCATGTGTTGATATCGTTGTCGTGTTGCGTTGTTGAGTATAATGTCACTTTTACCTTCCTACACACACCTAAAAAAAAAAATTAAGGGTTCTTTTACTGGTTTTACATCGTAGGAGTCATACCGGATGGGGTTGTCACATGTGGTATCAAAGCGGGTTCAACCCACGACTTGGGATCGCAACAAATTTCGTTGATATGATTTGATTATATTGTTTCTAATTGAGTTGACTTGTATTCATTCAAGTAACCATGGTTAGAGGATGTCATGGAGGCAGACGAAAGGGTGCTAGGGGAGGAGGCGTTACGCCTCCAGTAGTATCCACGCCTAAGGGATCTAACCCCCAGAGAGACGAGAAGGTTGTCGGATAGGAGTAGATAGAAGTTGGTGATGTGGTCAGAATGATGAGATCTTTTCAGCGCATGTCTGAGGCACTAATCAGCCGTTTGGACAGAGATGAGGCCAGGGCGCCAGCACCCACTGAGGTTCCATCTCGCACCCCGGTTGGTACTGGTAGCTTTCACCGTGAACTCAAGAAGGTCAAATTTCTTGAGTTCTCTAGTGCCCCGGACGGCACAGCCGTCGAGGCATGGTTGGAGAATATGGAAATGTTCTTTACACTTCGTGATTATACCTCCAACATGAAGGTTCGCATTGTGGTCTTCCAACTGAAAGGAAGCGCTCTTCTATGGTGGAAGATGCTCCTACCACAGCTGAACGTGGCCTTCAAAGACGTGTCATGGGAACTATTCAAGGAACGGTTCTGAGAGAGGTACCTTTCAAAGGAATTCATTGAGCATCATCTCAATGAGTTCAACACCTTACGACAGGGCAGTCTTACGATGCCTGAGTACGAGGCTCGTTTTATGGAGCTACTCTGGTATGCTCCGCACCTTAACACTGAGAAACTTAAGGTCAACAAGTTCGTGTTCGGCCTTAACGACAACATTTGTGCAAAAGTCAGGATTTTGATGTCCCAAACCTTGCATGATGTCATCCAGAAGGCCCTCATAGCAAAGGAGGAGCTTATCAGTGGGGGTCAAACCAGGACTCCAGCAAGACCAACAGGATAGGCATCATCTAGAGCACAACAGCATCAGACACTAGCTAGACATACGCTGGGATATCGTGGCTCCCAGAGGGGATCCACTTTCACTACACCTCGGTGACCGACACCTTAGTAGTGGATACCTTGTTGGGGACCACAACATCAACAGCAGTGTCGACCGCAGCAGCAGAAATTTAGGCCTATTCTGAAGAACAAACCAAGATTCCAGGCCGGTGGGCCTTCATCTTCTACTTCGGGTACCAGGACTACTGGGCCGAAGAAGGGGTGTTGGACATGTGGAGAGCCACACTACCAGCGCGACTACCCTATGGAGAGGACCAGAGCATCTAGATCAGCTGGACCCACTACCATGGGAGATATGGGTAAGGCCCATCAGATTCATGTAGCGGTGAATAACCACCAAGCAGAGCATCAATCGACTATGCTCGAGACGACAGGTACCGTCGCTGACCAGACCCTTAGTATTTTGATAGATCCCAGTGCTACCGAGAGTTTCATTTTTGGTGCAGCGCTAAAAAGGATTAAGGTAAAAGCAGTCGAACAGGATGAGTTTAGCTTCGTAGAGATGGCTTCGAGAGGCAAACAAAAGGTTGGAGGAAGGGTTACAGGATGTATTTTTAATCTAGGAGAGTTTTCCACCAAGACCAACCTGTATGTCACATTCTTAGGTTCTTATGATGTCACGATTGGTATGGACTAGTTGGAATCGCATGAGGCAATACTCAACTGTAAGACGAAACGGTTGATCTTGGTCGATGACGAGGGACAGTGATGGTTGATTGTAGGCTAGAACCAAGGAGTTTCCCTGATGTTCATATCTTCCTTGCAACTTCGGAAGAACATGCACAAGGGGTGCAAGCTTTATGCGATCCTTGTGTTAAATGAGAAGGGAGTAGAGAAAGGTATAGAACACCTTCCAGTGGTGAGAGAGTTTGTGGACGTGTTTTCGGAAGAGTTACCTGGGATGCTGTCAGAGAGGGAATTGGAGTTTACCATAGACCTAAAACCAGGGACTGAACCAATAGCAAGAACACCTTATCGAATGTCGACCCTAGAGTTACAAGAGTTGAAAATGCAACTGAAGGAGTTGCTAGACCTGGGACTGATACGTCCTAGTGTGTCACCGTGGGGTGCACATGTTATTTTCATACGAAAGAAGGATGGGTCATGGAGGCTCTATATTGACTACCGTCAACTGAACAAGGCAACGATCAAAAATCAGTATCTGTTGCCGAGGATTGATGATCTGTTCGATCAAATGAAGGGTGCGACAGTGTTCTCAAAGATCGACTTGCGATCAAGATGCCACCAGTTACGAATTAAGGAAGATGATGTCCCTAAGACCTCCTTTAAGATGAGGTTTGGACATTACAATTTTACTATTTTATCGTTTGGACTGACAAATGCCCTAGGGGTATTTATGAGTTTGATGAATGGGGTGTTTCGTGAGTACATGGACAAGTTCGTCCAAGTATTCATTGACAATATTTTGATTTACTCTCAGATGATGGACAAGCATGACAAGCACTTGTGCTTGGTACTACAATGTCTGCGAGAGCACAAATTGTTTGGGAAGTTGTCCAAATGCTCATTTTATCAATTGAAGATTCACTACTTAGGGCATGTCATCTCCAGCAAAGGCATTGTCGTGGATCCAGCCAAGGTCGAGGCTATTATGGAATGGCCTACACCAATGAATGTCCCGGAAGTGCATAGCTTCATGGGTTTAGCAGGATACTATCGACGGTTCGTCGAGGGGTTTTCAAAGATATAAAATCCAATCACGGAATTGCAGAAGAAAAACAAGAAGTTTGTTTGGACCGAGAAATGCACGGAATCATTTCAGAGGCTCAAGGAGTTGTTGACAACAACACTGATACTAAAGGTCCTTGATATGGATGTGGACTTCTTGGTATGCACTAACGCATCCAAGGAAGGCTTAGGCGGAGTCTTGATGTAAGACAGACGAGTGATCGCTTGCATTTCGAGGAAACTGAGAAGGCATGAGGAGAACTATGCAACGCATGATTTGGAGTTGTTAGCCATCGTATATGCCTTGAAGGTTTGGAGACACTACCTTGTTGGATGAAAATTTGAACTAAATACTGACCATTGTGGAATACAACACATATTTATGCAGAGCGGCCTGAATGCATGACAACGATGTTGGTCGGAATTGCTTAGCGAGTACGACTTTGATATTACTTACATAAAAGGAACAGTGAACTGAATGGCATATGCATTGAGTCGGAGACCACGCAGCTTTTTGGTGCTACCTCTTCAAACGAATCTGCGTGAAAATATTCTAACTTTACAGCATGATGATGACTGGTCCAAAGAGGTCGAGGGTTTTATCGGACAAAACATAATGATGGTACCACAATTTGAAGGATTTTCGTTTGATAGCGATGGATTATTGAGGTTTAAAAATCGGACCTACGTACCACTGAATGACGACTTGAGGATGTTGATCCCGAGCAAGGCTCATAGAGTAGTTTACATGGCTCACCCAGGAGTCATGAAGATGAGGGAAAACCTTAAACCCTTTTTCTTCTGGAAGGGAATGAAGGCCGACATAGTCAACTATGTGGCCAAATTTCTAGAAAGTCAATAGGTAAAGGCTGAACATAGACACCCAGTAGGATTACTACAACCACACGCTATTCCAGAATCAAAATGGGAGGTTATTTCGATAGATTTTATTGTTAGATTAACACTGATGGAAAGGAGACATGACTCGATTTTTGTAGTAGTAGACACTCTGACAAAGAGTGCTCACTGTATTCCTGTGCGTACAACGTATCAGGCACCTGACATAGCTAGAGTTTTCATCAGTGATATTGTGAGGCTGCATGGCGTGCCTAAGAGGATTATATCTGATCGAGGATCGGTGTTTACTGGATGATTTTGGACGAGTTTCCAAGAGGCCTTGGGAACCCAACTTAACTTTAGTACTACGTATCACCCGGAGACTGACGGGAAGACCGAACGAATGAACCAAACCTTGGAGGACATGTTGCACATGTACGTGATGGACCAACAAAAGCATTGGGGAGTTCACTTACAACAATAGTTACCGTAGCACCATTAAGATGGCATGTTAAGAACCCAATACCTGAATACAAAATATCACAATAGATCCAAAGATATCTTAATACAATCACCACACAAGATCTATGAAAGCATATAGAAAACCACAACTTTATTATAGAAACCTTTGAGGTAGGGCAACACCATACAATGGATCCTATTATGGAATGTATCATCTCCTATTCACTTGCCTCTTCGAGGGGGCATCCTCCTATTGAGCTACCACTCCAAATACAATACTTCTCTTTATGTCCCATTACATTGCTTGAACCCCTTTATATAGTGCTACCATCACCTAAGAACATTCTAGATAAGGAATCTTATAGAAGTAGAACCTTCTAAGAAGTCCTCTTACATTTATTATATCTAATTACCCATTTATTATATCTAACTACCATAGTGGGCCTTATTTAATAATATAGTGGACCTAGTCCACCTTACATTGAATGACCTCCATTATTATCACTATGGGCCCTCTGGGCCCCCCCACTACCTCTCTAGCTACCTTACATGGCACCTTTCGAGTTTCTTTATGGGCGACCATGTCGGATGCCTTTGAGTTGGGATCAGATTGAGGATAGGGTCCTAGTGGGACCAGAAGCGATCCAAGAAATGGAAGATCAAATGCAAACAATAAGACAAAGAATTAAAGAAGCGTATGATCGACAAAAGAGTTATGTCGATGCACACCGTGTCGATTGTAGTTACAAGGTTGACGATTGAGTCTTCTTGTAGGATAAACTGCATAAGATTTCAATCAAGTTTGGGAAGGGAGCTAAACTCTCTCCTAGGTTCATGGGACCTTTTGAGATTGTGGAGAGAAAGGGGCTTGTGGCCTATCGACTAGCCTTGCCTGATTCTTTGAGGCGTATGCACGATGTTTTTCATGTATCTGTTTTGAGACATTATATTAGTGATCCTACACATGTTATTGACATGAGTTCCTTGCAGGTATCGGATGAGGGGGCACTCACGGCTGAGTCGGTCTGCATCTTGGATCATCACGTTCGACAACTACGACGTCGAACGATAGAGTAGGTCAAGGTCCAGTGGGACAATTATAGTCCACACTCGGCGACCTGGGAGGATGCATATGATATGCACCAGCAGTTTCCATTTTTGTTTGATAGATAGACATATGATACTGTGATACACTTTATTACGGCACTTATACATTGAAACTTCGGGATGAAGTTTAGACCAAGAGGGGGTGTATGTAACATCTCTCTCTGGCGCACTGAGCGAACTTATTCTTTGAGGACACTTGCTCACAAGTGATTTGGATTATTATGCTATTAAAACTTTTGATTTTGATTATGAGGCGTTATGGGTTGATGACATGTTGTTTTACTGCATTGACATAGACATGTGCTATTGACTCGGTTTTACTGAGTGTGCATAATTTCGGACCTCAAGGATGCAGAGGCATCGATGGAACCCCTTGGACTCCGGATCGAGTTGGGGAATGTACCATTGGGGTTTGATTTTTTTTTCTATGATATTAGCACATCTGATTAGATGATATAATATGGATATATTCTGACATGATTTGTTGATGATGCAGGCTAGCGATAGCTTGCCGACCAGACTCACATGTGGAGTAAAGGGGTCACGCATGACTACCAAAGATGTTGAGGGAGAGGTGTGGACATCATCCCTGCCATAGTCTACTAGCACTCACACCGTGGCTCGAACTGTAGGTTAACGATTAACTAGTTTGAGAGGACCCACGATGTCGTGAGGGTAGACTGCAACAGTCGCTCACGATGATTCTAAGGGGCACGCAATAGGGAGGGGGCCTTATTCCTTAGAGGCCCTTAGTCTCCCACAAGTTCACCTAGCGGAGTATTGACTCCAGGGGTTTTGATGTCTACCAAGTCATTCAAGAGGCGAGTGGCACCCTTGGAGCACGTGGTGGATCCTGAAGGGCACGTCGCGCAAGGGAACAGATGAAGCAAGTGGCACCCCTGGAGCACCTAGTGTGTCTTGAAGGGCACGTCGCGTTGCTGATGATAGAGGAATGAACCTAGATGGTCTTAGGACAAATAACGTGTTAAGAAATTTTTAAAACAAATTCCCTAATTAAATGTCGCCCTGTACGAAAATTTAAGGTTTAAGTCTAAACTATGCTAGTGCTAAAATTTTATCTCTCTATAAATAATAATAATAATAATAATAATAATAATAACCACATAAATAATAATTATGACCTTCGTTAAATCTTGTAATACGAAGGGAGTAAGAAATAGGGAGTAAGAAATTAATTGTTTCAAAAAAAAAAAATTATGTTGGATTAAAATTAAAAAAAAGGAATTAATCGTTTTATTATTTTGATCATTCAAAATACTAATTAAATGAGAAAAGGGAAAAAGGGTTAATTTCCACACCTACCTTTTTTGAGTCCTAATTAAAAAGGGGAAAGAGGGAAAATCTAAAAATTTAGGAAACTAGGAAAAGAGGTAAACATAAAAAGGGAAAAAGGGGAACATAAGGGAAAAAGCGGAAACTCAAACTTAGAAAAAGTATCTACCATTTAAGATCTTTCTAATTTAAACTGAACTAGCAATTTAATAATAGGGAAAGCCATTAAAACCTGTAAGAGAATTTGGGGACACCTAGGAGTGATTCTAGGAGTAACTATAGGTGGGTGAGGGAAATAAAGATAATTAATTAATTAAATAAATTCATTTATGGAGGAATGTAGGGGATGGGGGACACTTGTAGGGAGAGGAATTTTTAGGAATTTATTTTTAAAACTTTAATTAAATGAGATTTTAGGAAAGAAAGGAAGTTTGAAACTCTATATAATGAAGAGAGGAGAAGGATGAAGGATCACCTTCTATTTGTGTAACGTTACGTTGCAGAAATATCCACTTGACTGACTTAACTTGTGGGAGTTAAGATACCTAGCAAGGTGGGGAGTGGTAGCTCGGCCTTGCGAGGCGAGCTGGGAGCTAGTCGAAATCTTTGGATAGTGAATGTGTGGCCCCTTTGCGGCTTGGGGGGCTAAGGGGGGAAGAAGAGTACCCCTAGAATTGGCTAGGAGGTACCGGTGAGGTCTCGTCAGTTAGCACACGGGAGTTGCAAGGAGCACACAGGACGTCCACTCAGAGCAAGGAAACAGAAAATGGTACGCTTTCTTCTTTTGTATGATAAATAGATTTAGATCTTACGCTTGAATCTGCATTTTTACTTGGGTAAGTGAACTGATGTCTAGATGGTTTTCTGAATGTTCGTAGCCTAGCTCGATGATAGATTGACTCGCATGGTTTCATTTCCTCGCATGTCATGACCACCTTTCCGTGTTGATTGTGACCTTCATGGTTGTTTAGCCTTCGTCCCTAGATCACCAGTCCTCGCCTGAGCAGTCGGCCAGGAGCCTGATTTACGGTCGTAACCTTAGCATTAAAATACCTATGGATCTCAACGCCCTGCTCTTCTGTGCGAGGATGATGAGCGAGGGACGTTCTTGTTAGCCGGCTACCCCTGTTGGTTGTTCTTTGCTGATTGATGGTCCTTGCACCTTCTTGTGTTGAGCATTTTGGCTATTGTATATTTCCTAGCCCCTAAATTTTGACTCTGCGTCTCAATATACTCTTGGATAGTTTAGCTTTGTGTTTAATGCACTCCATGGCGACAATTCTCTCTGTGTTTTAATAATTATGACTGCGTCGATCCCTGCATTGTATTTGGGCTCTGCATTCTATATCCCTCTACGTTTTGGTTTATTTTCTTTGCACCTTGCCTTGGCGGTTTTATTGAGGAACCTTAGCGCTTGGTTTGGAATTTATCTGCGATCTTATATCTACATTTTTGCTTAACTGGTCATTGGTTGGGGGTTAGGCTGCATTGTCAGTTGGGTGACCGCGAACTTTTAATGACCTGTTGAAGGCATTTTCTTTACTGGATATGGGTCTGCATTTTCATTTTAATTGACTGTGATTCCTTACATGGACGGCATTGGGGACTGTGTTCTGCATTTCTTTTTACTTGTGCGATTTTTTTTACTGAGCAATTTATTTCAGGAAATTTTTACTCCATCGATTTTTACCCAAGATCTTCATGGTTAATACCTGTGTTTTTCTTCTTTCTCGGACTGAGATAGTGACCCTGCGTTTACTTAATCATTTTATAGACAATGATTTTTTCCCTTAGTCATTTTTAACCTCGGTGAATTACCTAGAAACCTCTCCGATGTAGCCATCACTCCCAGTGTGGATCTCTGCAATCCTCGCTGCGAAAACCGTGCCTTTTTTCCCACGAAATTTTGGCCCCCGTCCATTTAATTTATCAGTTCCTTCAACTGTGTAGAACAACAAATTTATATATTCCATTTTGTGGTGAGTAAGATACCGCGACTTCATTTAATTGGAATGATGATTACAGTCAATGGAAATGATGAATTTATTGATGGCAATGTGAATGCATCCTTACAACGATCGTATTTCCTTATGGGGTGCTTAATGTATAGTCACTCTATTTAATGTTGTTGCGTTTGTATTTACTTCCTTAATGACAACGTTTATACTTTTTGTTTGATTTGATTCGTCACCCAAACATTTTTTTTATATTTATTGATTGGTCTGTTGCGTAGTGTTGAGTTGTGGATAGGGTACTTTTTCTTTATTCCTTTGATATTGATCGTTCCAGAACATTTTTAACTCTGCATTGAGAATTGATTGACGGCTGGAGCTAGAGTTGTAACTCTGCATTTTCCTTTGAATGGCTGGCTTATCGCTTAGCGAATTTCGCTGCGGGTATCCATGTTGTTTGCGTTTTCCTTGTCTGACAGTGAGGCTGGGCCTTGAGGCACAGCGAGAATCCTTCCCTAGAGTGCATGCTTGTTGATACTCCGGAACCCCGACGAACTTTTTATGGAATGCTTGCGATTTTCCTCAGTTACATGGTGATCCTACCAGTTGTTAAAGTCTACGATTTGGCTTAATATCAGGCGTGTTACCCTCAGTAGGAATGTGTCTCCATTATTGAGGGCATGCATTGATTGCGTTCTAAATTTTTAACATCACTTGCCGGGAAATTATACCACCGTCTCATATGACTAATCATTGTCTGCGTTTTAACCTCATTACGAGTAAAATCATTTTAATGACAGCCACCGTATTAACTAGAAGATAGCATTCATAATTTAGCTTAGTGACAGCCTCGACCCTTAATTTAAATATATATTAATGACAACCCTCCTCCCTTGGATAGAAGACATCTTTCTCAGACCAAGTCCTGTCAATGGCAACCGTTACAACCGTAATACTGATTTTTGGCTTGATAGCCTTTCAGAAAATAATTCGTCGTATAGCACTTTAAGCATAAGCTTTAGGAAGGATAATGAGAATGTTTCTTTTATTTATTTTGGTATTTCTGAGAGCAGGTCGTATTAATGACAGATTGAGATTTTATTGGTTCACCAGTGTCTTAATTGTAGCTTTCTACAATAATGTGCTTATTACTGTTATTTAATATTAATGGATGATTGGATCGTATCTAAGGTTAATCTGATGTTAAGTTAAGCCCGATTTATAGTTTCAGACTTGCTCCCTTGATTTGCATTAATGTTAATTTAGCTAGTAATTGTAGTTTATGATTCTAATATTGATTAAATTAGATTAGTCAATTAGATTGTAATGATGGACAATGGTATTTTGCTAAATTGGTTGTATTTAATGTCTATTTGATTTATGGCTAATTTATAATTTAGACAAGCTAGTTAGATTATAATTAATGTTAATTATATTTTTAATTATAACCAATTCGAAGTTCAGACTTGCTTATTGATGTCCATTTAATGTTGAATTAGATGGCACCCTAATGACAATTTATAATTAGAACTGCTCATTGATTGTTTTAAGGTTAAATTTAGATTGTACAATAATGACGATCATATTTAGACTCGCTAAGTTGAGTCATAATTCATGATTAAGTTCGGTTGGTAACTCGTTGTCTATTGGAATTCAGACTAGTTAATTGATCTATAATTGACGCCAATTTAACTCATAGATATCGACCATTTAGCCTTGATTAATGGTTGGGTTTTGACAAGGTCATTTTTAGCTTGCGCTTCCCGTTGAGGGTAATGTTGTTCATTATAATTAATGTTTGTACTTGGTTTTGTAAACATTTAATGTGCTTGGGTTGCTGACTGTAAGGATTCTCGTTACTTGTGTAATTAATTTTTGGGTTTGTGGGGGTGCTTAGGATGATTGTCCTTAGCTTAGTAGTCTTGGTCTGCTTGTGTCAGGCGGGATGTAGACACCTCCTTGTTCCTCAGAACAGTTGCTAGCCTTGAGACCTTAAATGGTCAAAATCGATGGGAACCTGGGCTTGAATGTTTCTTATGTGTCTTGGAGGTCCTAACCATTGCAAGGTAGGACAGGCGGGTATTCATTCTTATTCTTCTTCGAATGGATGTCGTACATTGCTTCGAGGTACTTGATGTGCTTTTATGTTAGGTTATTATGTTGTTGTTGCATGAGTTGCATGCGTTGAGCTCATTGTCGTGTTGCATTGTTGAGTATAATGTCACTTTTACCTTCCTACACACACACAAAAAAAAAAAATTAAGGGTGCTTTTATCGGTTGTACATCGTAGGAGTCGTACCGAATGGGGTTGTCACACTATTCTTTGCTGCAAAACATTCCTTGTATGTGGTGAAACACGAGATTCTTCCAACCAATAATTACGGGACAATTATTTAACATTTTCTAAAAGTCTATCTTTGTAGGGTTGTCTAGAATTCACTGTCCAACAAGCCAATTCATCATTTACATATATTTGAAATCGAATTTTTTTATGTTTCTGCAATGTTTTTCTTGATGTTCCCATCGTTTTTTCCATGTGTCATGTCAAATGATCTTTTATATTGCTAGATGAAACAACTATTGTTTGTATCGCTCTACGTGCAACACGAACAACTTTTTGAGATTTTCCAAAAGTTTTTAATACACTAGTTATATTGTTAAATACATTTTGTTTCACCTTTGTATCCTTTGTTGAATTTTGAATACCCAATAATGATGTAGCTTCTTTTAACTTTCTTGACTTCATTAGACAAAGTAAAAGTTGAGCTTGTACTGTTACTCATTCATCTTTGAAAAAAATATTATACATTTTCTTAGTTCGATATCTTATATAATGCTTAGTTTTTTCTTCCCAAATTTGTCAGTGTCAACATTTTCTAATATTTCGTCATCAATGTTGATAGATTCTCCTGCATATTTCAATTTAAAGTTTATATTAAGAAAGA
Organism: Picea engelmannii; assembly: GCA_009831015.1. Lineage (NCBI taxonomy): Eukaryota > Viridiplantae > Streptophyta > Pinopsida > Pinales > Pinaceae > Picea > Picea engelmannii. The sequence continues at coordinate 1,110,356 of ML782313.1, read as the reverse complement.
TAACCCAAGTGTTCATCTTGTATTATCTAAATTTATGTACATACCTATAGGTGATTTGTCTTCTGCTTCAATTTTGGTTTCAACGTCTTCTACTTCAATTTCGTTTTCAACGTCTTTTGCTTCAATTTCAGTTTCAACGTCTTCTTCGACATTATGAGACAAATCTATTTATGTAAATTTTGAAAAACATCAAATTATAATTACAATCAATTATATTATTTACAATATTTTAAATTTGAATTCTATACTTTGAATTCT
>ML782313.1:1063295-1088255 GCA_009831015.1 Picea engelmannii | reverse complement strand
CGATTGTTCTGTGCGTCCCCCCTTGAGGCACCCACCTCTTGGACGGGATCCAGCCCGTGACCCATTTCTTAGGCCGAAAATCTAAATGTCGCACTTTGACCGAGGTACCTAGTGACAAAATTTAGGACATCTACCCAGGTGGCAATTGTGGGTTGCAATTGCACCTTGATTGGATTTTCTGTGGCTATTGGGAAATATCGCCATCTCTTTCGGGATATGCCCCCTTTACCCCTCATTATAACCAATTATTTCATCCTTCACTAGTTTCTCTTCCGATGACTTCAGACCCCACTGTTGAGTACTATTGGAAGGTCCAGTACTATTTGAGAGGAAGGACGTTACGTATTCTAGGACACGAGCATTTGCTTTCTTTTTTCCCCCACGCGGACAAAACCCACTTACCCATATATATGCTTCTTTCTCATTTTATGTATGATGCACATCTGATTACAGTTTGATTTGGATATATATATTGTGTAAACATTCAACGCAAAGGCTTTTGTTTCTATATTTCTCTCACCACTTATTGCACATATTCACACAACTAGTCTGACATCATAGGGGAACCATAGAACCCCCGTCATTCACGATGCTTGCTCAACCTCCATCCTATCTTAGGGGGAGTAATTGGTCGTGCCTGCTCATCGGAACCTCCTTCACACACTCCTGTGAGTGCTACTATATTAGGATCAGCTTTGCTTGGTTCTACATTACTTGGGTCTACTTCCCAAGGTCACCCGTTCACTCGCTCTCCTTTACACGGAAGCAGGGGACCCACTTCCTCTCAAGGAGGGAGCACCAACCCACCTAGCCCCCATCAAGGGTCAGGTTCACAACACACTATGGTCAGAGCTAATCCTCCTCCACCACTGTAGATGCCATACTTGGCCTCTCTCAACATACCAGATCTCACCAAACTTACCAATGATCCTATATTGCATGACCCTACATGGCCTGCAATGCCAACAAAACTTCCTTCAGACATACCAAAGTTTGAAGGGAAGGCAAGTGATGACCCTACCAACCATGTCATGACCTTTCACCTATGGTGCTCCTCCAACAGTATTATGGATGATTCCATCAAACTGCGATTATTTCAACGTACACTCACCGGCCCATCGACCAAATGGTATGTCAAAGAAAAATCAGGGTCCCATGCGACCTTTGAGTCATTGGCCAAAGCATTCTTGACCTTCTTCCAACTACCCATCCGCCATGAAAATGATCTAGAACTACTGTCTAACTTCAACAAATCTCAGCCACACACATCGCTGACCACATTCACGAGTGGCGTAGGCGACGTAGTTTGTGCAAAGCGGAAACCACCAAGCAACAATGTCTCGATTGGTTTCTTAGATCACTTGTCTCTCTCCTTGGTAAGGATGTAGCTTCCACCTTCCCTCAATCCGAAGAGGAAGCCATCAGTAAATCCCAACAGTATGACCTCATCTATGCACAGTCAGGGTACTTATACATAGTACTTCCTGATCTTCCAAAACCTGTGCCATTTGGCCAAGACAAACCTGGGATGTCTCACTCCGCAGAAGGACTAATAGGTGCCACCACACACCATGGTCCACAACCCCAACCACCACCGATGTATGGAACACCTCAATACCCACCAGCATATGGGGGCACTCCTTATTACCCCCCACCACCTTATCAATAGCCATACCCTGCTGCTATACCTCACCCATCAGTGGACCCCCACCGGCACCTCCCATACATCCACCTATTCCCACAAATAGTGGTACTCCCTCAACATCATTTTATAGTACTAGTGAAAGCACTATGCCTTCCTATGTACCTTATGGATCAGTACCACCACAAAATCCACACTTCCCATTTCCTGGTCCTCCACCACCCATGGCTCCCCCACATCCACATGCGGGGGTAAATTTTGTTCAACCTTCTGCTGCTCAACAATACCAAAATTTTGAACAGTTGAATACAGCCAACCCAACTCATCCATCGAACAATGCCAAGAAGAAAGGACAGAACAAGAATAACAACAACTCTGGTCAAGGCGGGAATCAACCCCCACAACACCAACCACCTGGGGGCAACCAGAACCAAGGGAACCAAAACGCCCAAGGGGGCAATAATAACAAACGCCAAGGGCGAAATAATGTTAAAACCATATTCCCATGTGCTCTTTGTGGTGAGTTCGGGAATTACACTCACCATTGCCCCCAGATCACTAATTTTAAACGGTTGAAAGACTCGAGTAGTCTTCCCCATTCTCCTGCACAAACTGTCCCTCAACAGGCACCACAACAATACGTGCAACAACCCCCTCCCACTGTGCTGCAAAATCCTATTCCACATCAAGGTGTGATAAACACCCAACAGGACACACAGCATCCCCCACCTCAGGTGGGACAATACCACAACCCCAATAATCCAGAAGAGCGTACAATCCTCCTCACCAGTGAGGAACAAATCCTTCTGCAAACGCGTAATCGTCAGTATCATACACCCGCTGAGTCTACTCCCATATCTCCCGAGACAAAACCTACACCGACAGGACCCCTGTTGGTGATCCCTCGCCCTTCCGCCGAACCACCACTACGCATCCCTCGCATCCCTTTGCGCAGGAATGTCCACAACCCACAGGCTAGGGAAACTCATAACTATAGCTTGGTAGACGACTTAGCGCAATCCCTGACTGCCATGTCAGTCTTGGAAGTCCTCCATACTTGTCCTTGTCCGCCTTGGGGGAAGTCGACCCTGCAGATACTCGACTCATCACCTTTGATCTTGACAGTGGAGAACCTTGTCTTCCCGCCTTGATCTCTTTTCAAATACCAGTAAAAATACGGAACATCACAGTTCATCGATGTATCATCGATGAAGGTGCATCTACATGCATTATGTCCAAAACAGTATGGCAGAAACTTGGTTCCCCGGAACTCATACCCTCCGCCATCACATTACGAGCTTATGACGAACGACCATCCTCTCCTGAAGGGCTCTTCCAAAATGTCCCCGTTGAACTCGGGGGCAAGACTATTCTCATTGATATAGAATTTATCGACGCCCCACTCGATTATAATATCCTGTTCGGTCGTAGCTACATGTACGCTATGAAGGCAGTGGCATCTTCCGTCTTTCGGACAATGATGTTCCCCCACAATGGGAAGATCGTGACCATCGACCAAGTCTCACATTATGAGCCTAACCCATCTGCCAACCTCGATAACATTCTTCCTCTCATCCACTCCAACCAAGACACCTATCCACTCGTCGAGATGGGTCCTGGGATTTTCAAAGATCCATCCTTATTAGGAACGTACCATGGAGCACCACCACTCCTTCATCCTTCTAATCAGGTATGCATGATATCATCTAACGGAACTCACACAGAGGATGCTCTTCCTCCTCAGGAGGCTTCAGTCATTCCTGACGTCCCACTAGTCCCAGAACCACCTCCGTCGGAGCCTCCTGCGCACCCATCTACCTCAACAGTCCACGAATCCACATCCCCTCAAGGGCCTAGTCCCGTTTGGGAGACAGTCCCCCAACCCCTTACCCAAATTCCCTTATTTTACCCTCCACCAGGTATCGAATCTTTTCAGGTAGCCGCAACGCTCACACTACCGAATATGGTGTTAGCAATCCCCATTTGGTATTTACACCCACCAGAGATGGTCCCTCGACCATCCCTTCCCCCACAGGAAGGACTTCCCATGACAATCCCCGTCCTTACCCCCACCACCCCCCTACTCACTACCCCCCCTACTACAGTTGGGGGCAGGAGAAAGAAGAAAGAGCCCACTGCTCCACTTCCTCCTCACATCCCACCACCTTGCGCACTATGTGAAAAAGAGGGCCACCAAACCAACAATTGTCCCTCACTACCTGAATTACGGAATTTGATCCCCCTCAATCAAACTCCCATAACACCCACCACTACTGCTAGTACCACCAACCCTTCCAGTAGTAAAGGGTTGAGGACCAAATATGCTTGTGCTATATGTTCAGAGTATGGCCATTACACCCATCATTACCCAGCACTGCCACGCTTTCGGCAGACATTGGCCGTTGTGCGCCAGAACTTCCAGAACAATCCACGCCCTGCTATGCCCTCTTCATCAAATATCACCGACATTCGTTATGTCACCACGTCAGTCAATGAACGTATGAGACGCCCTTGCTCTCTCTGCGATTCATTAGCATATTTTACATACCAGTGTCCTATGATCCTTGAATACAGGCAACGTCAATTGGCCCTACTTCACCAACCCGCGGAGGTGATAATTGACATAACCTCGTCACTAGAGGGCCTTCGTGACATTTCTCCTGAACCCGAGGCAATCCCAACGCCTCCATGGTTCTTCAATGACGTCTCTGAGGATTTATGCCGCAACCCTCCCAACTCTCCTGCTCATTCCCCTATGGACACTCTCCACCCAACCACCATGGGTACCCCTCAGTACTTCAATATATGGTTTATGTCGAGTGAACCCTCCCCATTTCCTAGCCTGGTGCTCCCTACTTTTTCATCAGGGGGAAACGACACTGTCACCAAGATCACTCCTCACGACCCCTTGTATTCCCAGCGTTTCCAATACGATGAGGAAATAATCGAAGAGCTAAACCGCCTAGATTCTCCCTGGGATGCGCTACATCACCACGCACTCTTCTTTCCACAGGAAGCCCCCATGCCTCCTAACCAAAACCCCATTTACACAATCGAAACTAAATATATTATCCCATCCGGGCCTATCGATTGGTTTAACAATCCCATTCCTGCCCCTGATGCGTTTGAAGAAGGCAACATGGCCAACATTTCCCCCACCATCAAAACCGACATTTCCATTAAACATGGCATCGTCGAAGAAATCATCATCAGAGCTGCTTGCACTCCTCAGGAAATCAACACATATAAAGCCCTCTTCCAGGAATATAGGGATATTTTTTCCTGGTCATACACAGAAATTCCTGGCCTCGATCCCTCCATTATCGAACATCGCATCGAAACTTGGCCCGACATCACACCAGTTCACCAAAAACAGCGACCACTACACCCATCCAAAGTCGCGACTATCAAAGCTGAAATTGACAAATTACGTACGGCAGGGTTTACCTACCCCATCACTTACACTTCATGGGTTTCCAACCCTGTACCCATCGACAAAAAATAGGGCACTATCCGCATTTGCACAGACTTTCGCGATCTCAATAACGCATGTCCCAAAGACAACTTTCCAACACCTTTCATCGATCAAATTATCGACGACTGCGCTGACCACAAGGCTCTCTCCTTTATGGATGGATTCTTTGGCTATAATCAAATCCAAATCCACCCAGTCGATCAGTATAAAACCACATTCACTACCCCATGGGGTACCTTTGCATATCATGTCATGCCTTTCGGCTTAAAAAATTCCGGCGCAACTTTCCAGCAGGCGATGACATACATCTTCCATGATCTGGCTAAAATCATCCTCGCCTACTTGGACAACCTCACAGCTCGATCCAAGAAACGCACCCAGCATCTCGATGATTTACGAATCATCTTTCAACGGTTTCGTCAGTACAACATCCGCTTGAATCCTCTCAAGTGTGTGTTTTGCGTCACCGCAGGGCGCCTCCTCAGTTTTATTGTTTCCCAAAGCAGTATTACTGTAGATCCCCTTAAAGTCCAAGCTATCACCGAAATTCCACCTCCCCGGAATTTACGACAACTTCAGAGTCTTCAGGGCAAAGCTAACTTTCTTAGACGCTTTGTCCCCGATTACGCCATATGCGCACATGGTTTCCTTCACTTACTACGTCACGACATCCCCTTTCACTAGGACGACTATGCCCAACAGCCAGTTGACGATCTTAAAGCAGCACTTTCAAATGCGCCTTTAATTAGTGCACCTGACTATAATCGCAACTACATTATCTACGTATCAGCATCAGCTGTATCAGTAGCCGGCGTCCTCGTCCAGCTCGGAGATGACAATCCTGAACACGTCATTTATTATGTTAGTAAGAACCTCTCAGGACCACCCTTGAAGTATACACACGAAGAGAAACTTGCTCTTGCAGTTGTCCTCGCAGTCCAGAAACTACGCCATTACATTCTGCTTCGCACCACCAAGGTCGTCGTAGATTCCAACCCTATGCAGTACTTTCTCAGTCGTCAGCAAGTTAACGGTAAATTTGCTCGATGGATCGTTATCCTTCAGGAGTATGACCTCGAGTTTTCAACACCTAAGAGTAAGAATGCCCTCGTTTTCGCCGAACTTATCACAACCCTCCCCTCTGACACCACCAGCGCTCCCGTCAATACCGACTTTCCCGACGAACATCTCTTTTACATCACGTTGGATGATCCTTGGTACGGCGACCTTCTCGTCTACCTCCGAACTCAAAATTTCGGTAACCACCATTCATGATATGATCGTCGACGTATTCGCCATCAAGCCCCCCGCTACCTTCTCATTGGAGATATCTTATACCAGAGGGGCGTCGACACCATCCTTCGTCGATGTCTGACTATTGACGAGGCCGATAGAGTCTTAAACGATTGCCACAGCAGCGCATGTGGGGGCCATCTTTCGGGTATATCCACTGCTCAAAATATTATCCGAGCCAATTACTTTTGGCCTACCTTGTTTCATGATTGCATCCATGCCGTGAAACGATGTGAGCAATGTCAGCTCTATGCCAACAAAGCCCGGGCTCCCCCCGCTCTTCTCCACCCTGTCATTACTGTCGGTGCTTTTTGTAAATGGGGCATCAACTTTATGACTTGTAATCCCCCCTCCAGCAATGGTCACAAATACATTGTTGTCGCCGTTGATTACTTCACCAAATGGAATGAAGCTATTCCCACTTTCAACAATACCGCTGACACTGCAGCGCGTTTTTTCTTTAACCACTTCATATCCCGTTTTGGAGTACCCCTCCAACTCGTTTCTGACCATGGGAAACACTTCGAGAATGAGATCTTCATCGAACTCTCATCTCGGTTAGGCTTCTCTCATGAGTTTGCCTCACCATATTACCCTCAATCAAACGGATAGGTCGAGGCAGTTAACAAAGTCCTCAAGACCATGTTACAGCGCACGGTTAATAAACATAAAACCAATTGGCATCATATGTTATTTTCTGCGCTATGGGATTATCGAACGGCTGTGAAGACCGCTACTAGTTTCACACCATTCCATTTAGTCCATGGGGTCGAGGCAACTCTTCCCATCGAGTGCGAAATTCCCACCTTACGCACCGCAATTGAGCTATTACCTGACACTGCTCCAATGGAGCAGCGCTTGCTGAACTTGGAGTCTCTGAACGAAAATCATCGATCTTCCTTACAGAACAATGAGGCAGCTAAAAAACGATCCAAGGCTACCTTTGATCGCCATGTCAACCTTCGATCATTCTGCCAAGGCGACCTCGTCCTGGCTTATGGTATCGCTCATGATACCTTTGGCCACGGAAAATTCGAATCACTTTGGCATGGCCCTTACATCATCCAACATTGCCTCACCAAAGGGGCATACATCTTGGCCTCCCTAGAAGGCCTCTCTCTCAAGAAACCTGTCAATGGGTTGTATCTCAAGAAATTTTATGCTTAAACGTAGTCATTCTACTTTAGGTTATTTTTCTAGCATTTTTTAATCTTTTTGCTCCTCCCCTCTCGTCTAAACTATCCTTTGTGCTATTGACAGATGCTTCCTCCACCAGCCTACCACATTGGTTACGCCGACGGCGCCAACCGTTGGACACAAAATCTCTCTTCAGCTGCTTGGGCTCTCTACACCCCCTCACACAAAATGCTACATTCAAGCGGCATATGTTTGGGGCCAGCAACCAACAACAAAGCCGAATACACTGCAGTCATTGGCCTCCTGGCTAACGCCCAGCATCATCATATTCGTCACCTTAGCGTCTTCCTCGACTCTCAACTAGTCGTTCTCCAACTCAACAATGTATATCGTGTACGCGATCCGTGCCTCTTTCGCAAATACCTGCAGGTTAGGTTTTTATCTCGACATTTTGATTCCATTACATTTACACACATTCCAAGACAATTGAATCAAACAACAGATCAAATAGCTAACATGGTGTTAGATTGGCATGTATCACATCAAGCTACACATACATAAACATCTCACAAATCCTGTCACAGCATATATATAGAATAGGCATCATCAAAATCATCAGCAAAAAACAACATGTAGACAACATCAGGATCTCAAAAAGGTATACTCATGTATATATATAAAAAGGCCCATCAGGCCATCCGAATGTTTACATACAAAAATACATGTATCCGCAGGCCCATACAACACCTCGATACAAAAAATCGGCTCACCAGCCTATATACAACAAAAAACATATACATCATGCACCACTCATGGTGCCTCTATCGCCCCACCACCTGCTCCTGCCTCAGGCAGTGGCAGCCCACCACCACCACCTGCCCCAGGCGGTGGTGGTCCACCCACAGGACCCTCTTGCCCCGGCGGCAGACATCCACTCGTCATCGCAGCAAGCACTGTTGCTCTCCGCACTATGGCCCGCCATGGTGGAGATACTCCTACACACTGTTCCAGGAAACTCTCATCCTAGATACGTGTCCACATGCCCTCAGGCACATCCTGCAAAACCATCTCTAGATGATGGCGTATATCATCATAATCCACTCCGGCTGCCACCGGAGGAGCGTGTGATGGCCCCGCACTAGGGTCATCGAATCGGTGCCTCCTAGCTGCCCTCTCTGGCTCAGCTGGTCACCCCACGGCATCCTCCCGCCGACGTCTCTCTCCATGAGGTAGTCTCTCTGGCTCTCGACGAGCCGACGCTCTCTGCATCTCCACCTCGCACCCGCGAGGTGCCACATCTGCACATGCAAAAAACAACAACAACAGATAGTATCAACATCTATATCATATACATATGGACTGATATCTCAAAAAAACAACATAAACCAAAACATGCACACCAATACTAAACATACCTCGATGGTCAAAAACCTCCCCTGGAGGTAGCACCATGTCCGGGTCACCTCGGAAGTCCACCCCAGCATAGGGGTACCGAAGTACCACCTGTGGCATCTGCCGCCATATCCATGCCGCCTCGGCCGAAAAGAAGTGGCCACCTTCGCCACCACCGTGACAAAGAAAAACTGTCGACCACCGCCTCAACCGCGGCTCACGCACCCCCGACATCTCCAGTAAAACCCTCGGGCGCAACATCAACACCCTCTCTAAAAACCAGGCCACTAGGATGGACCCGAAAGCAAACTCTCCTCCATCAGTGGACCGACAGTGGTCGAACTGTGCCACCATCCTAGCATGAAGCATCAACCCCCAAGTGAACCGCTCGTCAGCCAACACTCTCTCCAGCACCAACAGCTGGCCACCACTAATCCGCTGGGTCGCAAGTGACCCATATATCCAAACAATCATCGCCGCTATACAGCGATGTGCCAGGGAGTCTATCGCACTGATACTCACCATAGTCCCAGAAATAAAGTCCCGACCTGAGCAGTATCTCCGGACAACATCAGCAAGCAAAGTACCCCTAGGCAACATTGGATCCGCCAGTAGGGGCGTTCCCCGAAAGGGGAGCCTAGTCAGGAAATATACATCCTCCACCGCAGTGAAGGGGATCTGCTCTCCTCGCACGAGGAAGCAGTGCAGCTCCGGACTCCACATATGGAGAAGGAACTGTAATAGATACTCTTGTGCCCGTATCAACGGGCACTCAAAGAACTTTAGCAACCCACAGGTTGCCAAAGTCGCACGCACGCCAGACCCCTCAATGGCCACGGCGTCTCGCAACTGGGCTCAGTCTCTCTCTCGCCACCGCACTAGCATTGTCACCACGATCCACCTGCAAACAACACAGAGTATTATATCCGTTCATGCAACCATCAACAACATCACAAAGACTCATTTTTTACCCTTCAACCTTGCCTCCTAGGCGCGGTTTTTGTTACCAACAGGCACACACACATGCGCGCCTGTTCATTACACAGGCGCGCATATATGTGCGCCTGTACACAACACAGGTGCACATCAGTGTGCACTTGTTTTCTTCACAGGCATACCCTTACGCGCGCCTGTTCACCATACAGACGCGCACAAGTGCGCGCCTGTCAAACCCACAGGCACGCACTGATGCACGCCTGTTCAACTCACAGGCGCACCCTTTAGGCATGACTTAAATTATCCCTATCGTGCACACATGCGCATATATTCGGTGAATAGGTGTGCACGAATGCGCGCCTATCACCGAGTCGCCCGCGCATGTGGGGCCCACACCCCCTAAATACCCCTGTACGACCCTCCGTACAAACCCTGCCCAAAAATTGAAAACCTATTTCTATGCAGGATGATCAGGCCACTAACCTGATACTTGCAGATCGTCAATTAGATGCCTCATCCTCCCCGAATCTCCAAATCTTCTCTGAAAAATTCTTGTCCTGTCACTATTGCAGCAGGTACAAATGAGGTGGCAATGTGGGCCCTACAGCTATATATAGGCCTTTTGCCAAACTTCCACTCACCATTCTGGGAGCCCAAGGTGTCTGTTTGACAAACCGTCTTCAGCCACAGGATCATCATCCTGTCACCTACATCACACCAGTCCCTGGGTCGCTTTTCATCATGAGCCCCTGGGGCGCCTTTTTTTTCATATCATGGTCAAGTACGCATGCGCATAGTCAGATTTATCAAATACATGCTCATATCTTATATTCTCTTTAGATATTGTTCACTTTGGGTATTTGATTTTCATGTGTGCAGGTACTTGCTCATCATCCATCGGCACCACCCCTTCAGGTATATACTCAGCACTGGCATGTAGTCTTTCCCGCTGTATCGCATTTACATTTCCAGTCACACCCTCTGATATTGGCCTTTAGGATCCCCATTCCTGGCTCTGCAGTACCCACGCCTCCATTTGCATCTTCGGTACTGTTACCCGGTAGCATTCTTACCCACATGAGTTGTCCCATTCATAGCACCTTTTGCCACTTTTTTGACACTCGTGTTGTTTTTCATTACCCTCTAGGGATGGGAGTCCCGATAGTCTTTCATCATGACATGAATCAGCCACATACTCCTTCTCCTCATTTTTCTAGCTTTCCCACACGGACTCCCAGATATCTCTTTACGGTTCTATTTTTTTACCTGCACCTCCGCAGTATCATGAACCCTCCATTTCATCCACAATCAGTTTTCCCATCTGCGAACCTACCTTCATTTCACCTACCTCATACAGAAACTCACCAATGGGGGCCCCACCCTTCATCGATCTTCCAAACACATTATGCCCTACGCGGGCCAACCATATCACACTGGGGCACCCATTTCTGTATTTGTACATTTCTCCCCACTTATTCGTTATTTATTGTACAAACGCCTTTATTTCCAGTCATTACATTCTTTTTTTTGTCGTCACCTTTGGCGACTTGCTTCTTTCCTTTTGGCCACACGCAACCCATGTCACCCTCGGTTGGAGAATTACTTATCGTCTACCCTTGCCGGCATCGTCCATATCTTTAGAGAACATCACAGGTCACTTACCTCTACCCTATGAATTTGTTCACCTTGTCCCGCCTCTGGCACAACTTATCACCGGTTTTGTCGTCCCCCTGACACTCGATCTTGTTACACAGTTGCGGCCACTCTTTATCTCATACATCCTCCAACCAAGGGCAGTCTTGAGTCTTCCCACTTCTTGACTTCGTCCATGTACCTCTGCCACTTCCTCACCTCCGTAGATTCCATGAAGCCCTTTGCTTCTGGGAGTCGCGTTCCCCTTTTGTCGACATCAGCACAATTTTCCGGAAGGGCTACAGTATCTTGATTCTCATTCTCCGTTCAATGAGAGATCTCGGACGACACAGGGTGAAACACCATTTCTCCCTACTGTCGTTGGCCCCCATAACATTCGATGCCAACACTTTCTCATGTTATGGTGGGTCTTACTTTGCGACTATTGCAGTTATTTTTATCATTTTCCGAAGACCTCTGAACTTGGTAGGGCCATCAATGCCCGCATCATCATCGATACTTATTAGATCATTGCCTATTATTCAGAGTATGTTCCTTTGCAGACTTGTCTTCTACCTTTATCATCACCTCCCCCGAGGACGCTGCAGTTGTCTACACCAACACTTCAGTCATCTTTTTTCAGAGTTACATAACACGAGCATGGGGCATGCCCGCCTCGTTTGTACACAGTTTTCTATTTTTCACACCTCATAGAAGGTCGGGTCCTACTGGTTCCTTTTTTCTCCAACGGCTTGCTCTGAACGATCCCGCTATTGCTCTATCTTACAACAACATTCTCAGTAGAAGAAACATTGATGGATTTTGGCTATACGTATACTCCTAACCTCATCCATCAGGGGGCATCTGTTATCACTGAAATTTCGTCTGCACATGGCAACAAGAACTTAGCATCGTCAAACAGTAATGAAGTCATTTCATGGCCCTGAATTAATATCACAGCATTCAAAAAGGTCAAAAACTATACAAAGTACTGAAAAATTGAAGATCTCTTTACAGAAGTTGGGCGCGCGCGCACATGCGCAGAACAGGAACATCGAATGCGCGCATACGCGCACGATGCGTGCATGTTAGCGCAAAAATCCGCGCCCCTGCTAAATGGCGCATTTATGAATGTGGTCGACCTCCCAACCACTTATGGTTTAGCTCCCAAGCTGATTTGACCTCCAAATCCAGGATGGATCCGAATGGTGGGCTGGTCAAAGACCTAATAATGCCCTAAATGGTCTCTTTTCACACTACAAAGCAGTTACACAATAACCCAATGCAATGCTATAAAAAGCCATGAATGCACCTCATTTTCTCAAGGAATTCTAAGTAATGTTATGCTGCCTATATTTTTTTAAGGACTCCATCCTTGAAAAGGGCACATTGGCACCATTTCATTGAGCAATCCACCTCTCCATTGAGTGGATTTGCAAAGAGTTCTTTCGTCACCATTTTTCATTTTCTTTGTTTGTAAGAAGAGCTACTAGTGAGGGTCCAAGAGCCTTCCCTTAGAGGAAGAAGGGACTCATAGTCCCCTTTCTTCTTGGTTCTTTGTTTTCATCAATAGATCAAGCCTCAAATATTGGTGACATGGGTCTTTTTGTTCTTCTTATCTCTATGTCCCTATGCTTTTGATTTTAGTTTTTATTAGTTTAATTCTTGCTTATAGTTTTTGTTTTTCTTTCTCTAACTCTTTCCTCTACAGTTGTCTTGCCCAGCAAGACCCAACTGGGCATGCAAGCACCTCTTATTTTCTCACCAAGGTGAAGAAAAGGGTGCAACACTAGGAGATGAAGCGCCAAAAGTCATGTGGGCCCTGTTTGGGTAAGTTAATACATCAACTTCCCGGGGTCGTAACTTTTGCATACGATCTTCGTTTTAGGTGTGTGATAGCCTGTTGGAAAGGTATCATCGAGGAGATTCATTTTAGGGGATTAATAATGCCTTCATATATCATTGAGGAGATCCATCCCGAAAAACCTTCATTTAGGCCCTCAAAATGGCCCCGAAAGTTAAAACTGCTAAAAATAGTAAATTGCCAAAATTGTCAGAAAATTGTTTTGAGCCAGTTGGAAAAGGTGGGTGGCCAGTGATATCCATATAGATCAATCCTCCCTACTTAGGAAGAAATGGTCTCCATTGCGTTGAGTTCCCCCATTAGATGAGGAAATTTCTGCTGAATTTGGCCCCGGGTGAGCCACTTGCCTTGGTGCAGGAGCTGCCCTGCTTTGACGACTTGATAAAGTTGGATCCTCTGTTGTCGAGTGCCCTTGATCTGTGTGTCCACAATATGATCATTAGATTCCTGTTGTATGTAGTCAGGTTTGATATCTGTTGGTGTTGGTTGTTCTGCTACTTCTGAGGTGTCCAATAATGGTGGGAAATAAGGGCGAAGAAGATCCACGTTGAACACTAGGTGAAAGCCAAGGAAAGGAGGAATGTTGAGCTCAAAATAATTATCCCCCATGGCCTTGGTGATAGTGCATGGCCCATAACAGAGTGGGAAAAGCTTTTGATGGGGTCCTATAAGGCATTTTTTCTGCAAGTGCAAACAAACTTTGTCGCCCACCTGGAACTTATGTGGCACCCGATGTTGATCATGGTGTTGTTTGTACTTTTCATTGGACTTCTGTAGGATATCCTGAACCTATTGGTGGATGTGATCAATCCGCTCAATGAACCGGGTGTCTTTGTTAGCTTCATTTGGAGGAGGAGATGAGTCGGTCAAGGTGACTGCAAGGGGAAGTGAAACATCTATGGGACCCAATGGTTGCAATCCCAACCCCACTTGAAAGGGGTTGTGGTCGGTTGAGATATGAAGGGCTCTATGCAGGGCTCGATTGTAGCTATGTTGGACATAGGGAAGGCTCTCATCCCATGTGTGATGGTTCTTTGAATTATACATGTGAAGGATATGCATGATCATTCGATTTACAACCTCAGTTTGGCCATCTGTCTAGGGGTGGAAGGTCGTAGATTTGGTGAGCTTGGTGTCCAGCAGTGACCAGAGGCTTGACCAGAATGTGTTGAGAAATCTATTATCTCAATCTGAGACAATGGTTTGTGGGATTCCAAAATGTACCCAGACTCGTTCAAAGAAGAGCTTGGTAGTGGCCTATATTGTGATGCTCTTCTTGCAGGTAACCAGAATCGCCATCTTAGAAAAGCGATCAACAACCAAAAAAACACAGTCATTTCCCCACTTGGTGGACAGGAGGCCCGACATGTAATCCATTGAGATGGTTTCCCATGGCCTGTCATGAGTAGGAAGAGAGGTGTAAAAGCCCTGTTTCTTAGTGGTCGGTTTGGAAATAGCATAGGTAGTGTAGGACCTGATATACTTGTTGACCTCCTGTCAAAGTTTCGGCCAGTAGAAATGTTTCTGTAGCATCACCACTGTCATTTCAATGCCAAAGTGTCCTGCCACCCAACTGTAGTGGGCTTCCCAGATCATCTTCACTCTCTCACTTGATGGAACATAGATATGGCCCAGACGACACAACAACCCATCCTAAATATGGAAATTATCGAAAACTGCATTCACACCCAACATTTGGTAGGTGGTGGCGAAGTCAAGGTCTGTCTCATAGAGTTGGGGCCATCCATATGTCTCATGGCCGGAAGAGTCTAGCACCATGGTGAGTGTCGCGACTGGCGGTCTGCTGAGGTAATGAGCGATGTGATTGGTGCTTCATGTTTTATACTTGATGTTGAGGTGGAATTGTTGCAAGTATGTGAACCACTTTTGATGGTAGTCATTCTATAATTTTCCTTGTGTCTGCATGAACTGCAGTGACTTATGATCAATTTGGATGACTCTTTCCTTCCCAAGAATGTAATGTCTCCACTGGTGGCAGGCTTTCACAATGGAGTACATTTCTTTATCGTAAGTAGGGTACTTACGGACAGTATCTAGGGTACTTACGGACAGTATCTGACAATGTCTCACTATGATAGGCCACAAGGTGCTCGTGCTGAGTGAGAACGGTGCCCACAACATAGTCTGAAGCATCTGTCTCGATCTCAAAGGGATGTTGCAGGTCTGGTAGTGAAAGTACTGGGGTTGAGAAAAAGAGTTGCTTCAAATCATCGAACGGTTGTTGTTGGGACCGACCCCACGCAAATTTTTCCTTACCACCACCCCTGTTTATTTGGCTGAGGGCCCATGCAATATGGGAGAATCCCAACACGAACCTGCAATAGAAATTGGCAAGGCCCAAGAAGCTCTAGAGTTCAGTGAGTGTTGTTGGGGTTGTCCATTCATGGATGACTTGGATATTTGTTGGATCCACATGTACACCATGCTAATCAATGATGTAGCCCAGGTAATCGACCCTGTCCATGCCGAAGGATCATTTTTCCAAGTTGGCGTATAGCTTGTGTTATCGCAGGGTGTGAAGAACCTGTTGAAGATGCTGCAAGTGTTCAACCCAAGTCTTGTTGTAAATTAGAATGTCATCTAGATACACCACTACAAAATTATTGGTGAATGGTCACAGGATAGCATCCATCATCCTCATGAAAGTGCTGGAGCATTTGTCAAACCAAAGGGCATAACCAACCATTCAATAAGGCCTTCCTTTGACTTGAAGGTAGTCCTCCATACATATGTCTGTTCTATTGGGACCTGGCGGTAGCCAGACTTCAGATCAATATTACTAAAGCATTTGGCCCCCGTGATTTGATCAAGGAGGTCGTCGATTCAGGGAATCAGGTACCGGTTTCTGACTGTGATTTTATTCAGAGCCGAATAATCAATACAAAGTCACTAAGTTCCATATTTCTTCTGTACTAGCACGATTGGGCTCTTGCAAGGTGATGAGTTGGGGCGAATATTCCCCTTGTGGAGAAGTTCTTGTATCTATTGCTTGATCTCCTCATTCTCTAGCAAATAGCGATGATAGATTGGCCCATTGGGAAGTGGTGCACTGGGGGTTAGATAGATGAGGTGCTTGACCTGGCAGTGTAGAGGTACCCCTGTAGGCGAGGAGAAGATATCTGAGTATTATTCCATGACCTTATCTACTTTCTTCTGTTGTGTGGAGAGTGTTGGGCTCTAAAGATGTCTAAAAACAACCTTAGTTTAACATTAATTTATCAACCCTAGGATTTGCCTTTTATCTCAAAGAATATCGACAAAGTCTATGCAGATAGCTTATAGAGGATAAAATCATGTAGCAAAAGAAGATCTGAGTTTGTCAACAATAAAGTTCCTCAAACATTCATTAAATATTCTAGGGATTGAAATCTAAAGCTATGCAAAAGGAAAGGAACTAGCTAATCTATTGAATTCATTCTAAGAGCAGTAATTGAATCTAGATAAAGACTTGCAGGAATTGCTATCATTATGAATCAAAATTTCTTAAAAGAGAAAGGTGAATTACTCCATCTATGGAAAGGAACAGAGACTGTAATCTAACTAAAAAGAGACGGCAATCATATTTCTATTGAAAGGAACAACAACTATATTCTAGCGGAAAGGAACAACAAATGTAAACTAATGAAAGGAACAACAAATGTAAACTTATGAAAGGAACAACAAATGTGAACTTATGAAAGGAACAACAAATGTGAACTTATGAGTAACCTTCACGCATCGAATCTCAGTAATGGGAATTGGAACAACAATCATTCAATACTTCAGGGAATATCTATTTCTTGCAATTGACATGAAACCATCAACACACTTATGAGTTTGTTGACCACTATAAAAGAGAATTGAATCACAAGACAGAAATTGAGCTGATATAATTACAGATCGAACAGTAGCTCCTTCAGACTAGGCCCTCAATCCTTAGAAGCACTGTTATTGAAAACTCAGTATATAAAAATGGAAAAGTTTCTCGAGGATTCTATTGATTTCATAGCTGGTACAACATTTCTACAAAAATTGCTAACACATAGCAATTCTATATTCTCTATTCTTGAGTACAAAAATCTCTCCCTTCTTCAAGATGTATTTACCCCTTATATGTTACAATAATCTGGGTAAATTAAGCTATCCTAAGGATCGAGAGATCCTCAGGATTTCTTTTACTATTACAATGAGTAACTCATTTATCTTCAAAACTGCTTTGCGCCATAAAGTCTTCAACCTCCAATAGCTTGTGCATCTTCAAGATTCCCCTTGCTATCTTGGGTTTGACAATATTTAACCAATCCTGCAATAAAACCAGACAATTCTAATCATATTTAGAATCTATGTAATCTAATCTCCAACAATCAACGCTAAAGGGTATATTATTCATTTTCTATTCTATTTGCTTCTAAATAACCAAAAAGTCAATCAAAATAATATCATGAAATGTGGGAAAAAGGAAGATATTTATACCTTTTTCATAACCTAACATACCCCCCAGCTTACCTTCTTTCATGTCCTCATGCAAGCTGAGACTTTACATGTAAAGCAGTAATGTTGTAAGATGGAAAGGTTGGTTCACCAGGCCTTCTGAACCCATTGCTTCTTTTGAGTTCTCCAAAAGCAGCATCCTCCCTTTTCTTGCTAATTTGATAATCTTTTTGGTAACTTTCTGGAGGGAACCAGATGATAGGGGGATTATATCTGCACCCAATCCAAGCAGGTCCTTCCTCTTGGAGCAATCTATAATACCTCTGTATTCTGAAGGTAGTTGCAAAGAAATTTATATACCCAAAGGGCTCCCTACTCTTTACTTCACTAGAGGAGGCATCCCATATTAGTTTAGAAGCAGCAAGAGCTTCCTCCTTAAGCTCCCTAAAACGAGTGATACCTGAACGTATGACCTGTATATGGATGGGGGCCAATGAGTCTACGACCCCTTTCCTTTTCATAAAAGTTTTATGTTGCATAATGGCTAGAAAGGACTTTGGAGGCTCCCCCCTAACCCAGAGATCCAGCCCAGCTTCCCTTTTTAGGAAGGTTTTATGAGATTTACCCCATCTGACTTGATTCTGAGTGAATGATAGAAATGATTGAAAGTGTATATCACCTATCAATGGTCCAGGGTTATCTTCCCTGTTGTCTTCCAGAATGAAATTATGAAAGTATAATTCACATAAAAAATATTGTACCTTTTCATCCTGCTCTCTAAAACATGAAATAAACTCAGGTATAATGGAAAAATAAATAGGTTTTCCCACTCTGATGGCCTTCAATCTCAATAACAAATATTCTTCCAATAATAATAACGTGTAATTGGTGGCAGGAGCTCTGCAATTAATAGCAATAGAGTAGACATCACATATTTCCTTGATTTTCTCCAAAGCTTTTTCCAATTGGGTTTGCACCTTTTTTATCTTCTCTTGGGATCTAGTGAGCGCAACATAGGTATCGCCCTCTGTTGTTTTCATGTCCTTCAATTCTTTAACAATCCTTTGATATTCAGTCCTAGTTACCATTCCATGTTGGTGTTGGGCCAATGCTTGTTGGGCTTGTGTAAGTTGTGATTTTAGTCTATCAATGGTGACACTATGTGCTTGAGATTGAGATGCTTGGTATTATTCTATAGAGCTTATCTCTTCCCTGGATTGAGTTAATTCTTGCTAGACTTGTGTAAGTTCTTCTTCCAACCGGTCCACGATATTACTCTGTTTCTGGGATTGGAGTGCTTGGTGTTTTGCCATAGTCAGCAACTCACTTCTGTTTTGAATCAAGGTTTGTTGAGACTTCATCAGTTCCTCCTCCAATATCCTGATGGTAGCATTCTGGTCAAGGAGTTGAGCTATCTGCACCTCAGCATTAATTGCTTCTATGGCTATCATATTTTCTTGTTTCTCTAGAGGAGGTGTTTCCTCATTCTGGGCTACTGTTTCTTCTACTACTATTTCTTCAGGGTCTGTCTGTATCCCTACAAAATTTGTAATGAATGCTTCTTTAGGAAGAGGGTTTCTTCCTTGTACTCTGGCCCTTTTGTTCTTCTTTCTTTTGTGGGATTTATCTGTCTGTTCTAATTGTTTCCTCAATTCCTTAATAATTTCCTTGAGTTTAACTACCTTCTGGTTTAATACTTCATCCTTCTTAGCCTTTTTCTTCAATAGTTTATTTTCTTTTTTTAACTTTCTAATTTTCTTATGGCTTTTGGATGATTTATGTTTATGGGAGGTATCAAGGTCTTCTTCATTTTTTTCAGCAGATGGTTGTTCCTATGTTCCTTCCTATCATTCTGTCTGTCCAAGAGGGCTTCGTGTTTCGAAATGGGGTTCTTCCTGTGCTCTGTCCTTAGGAAAAGACATTTCAATATCAGGAAAATCTTCAACTAGTTTTGAAGAGGAGGGTTGTTTTCAGTGTATTTCTGGATTATTTGTGCCCCCGTCAAGTGAGGTTCCCAAGCTTCCCAAAACCTGGGCTATTTCTACTTCATAGCTCTTCATAAATTGTTCTGCTAGATGTGATAATGTCAGTTGGGTGTCTTTCTAGTCATTCCTCTGTGAGGTCTATTCTTCTTGCCTAATTCCTTGAGCATTCTCACGTGGAGACTATTCTATAGAGTTCTGAAGTTCTTCAAGTTGTTTTTTGTATCCTGAATTGCTTCAGTTGTTTCATGAATTCATCTTCTTCTTCTCCTTGTCTGAATGATGGTTGTAGGGGCAATTGTTGCTCTCTTCCTCTTTTTTGTTAA
The DNA here is from genome assembly GCA_009831015.1 of Picea engelmannii. Classification (NCBI taxonomy): domain Eukaryota; kingdom Viridiplantae; phylum Streptophyta; class Pinopsida; order Pinales; family Pinaceae; genus Picea; species Picea engelmannii. Next base: position 1,068,145 of record ML782313.1, on the reverse strand, counting down.
TGCTTGTGTTTGTGAGGTATGGGTCTCTATGATTTGGGCAGGATCTACCTCAGCTTTAGTTTGAGGAGATGGGATTTCCCTTTGGGTAGTAGTCTCCTATGCCTGTCTATCTTCGATTTCCTATGGTGGTTCTTCATGGCATAATTCAGGTTGCTCTAGTTGTGGAGGTCTATTGGCCTCAATCAGGTTATCCCAGGTCAATTGAGTTTGACTTAGTGCCTTAATTGTTATCAGTTTAACTAATCTGTGGTGGTTGATAACAGTAATAGGGTCCTTGGATTTTTGTGTTCTCAGAGCAACCTCATGTAATATGGAATTCAGAAAGAAAGGTAGATTAAGTACTAACCGTTGTTTTAAAGTTTCTAGCAATTTGAGGTGGCGAGGTCGAATTACGTCATATCGTCCATCACAAGTGATGTACTGTTGAATTACCCCTGCAAGTTCCTTCCATGGTTCTCTGAGGGTACTAGGGTTGAGTCATTTTCCTTTCTTATCCAATTCTTCCCCAGGGTCTCTGAAGGTTTCCACAGCTTCCTTCAATGTTGTGTATCATCCTGTCCATTGAATGCCTGTATTAGGGAGGCCTGTGACCTCTGCTAAGATTTCTGGGGTGACTAAGATTTGTATGCCCCACACAATAGAGTTTTCCCCCTACAGATTCTGAAAGAATTCAAGAGTGACATTCCTATCATATCCTTGTAGCTGGTTGAAGTACTTCATCTACCCCAACTGATGCAGGATGTCTCTTGCTTGCTCTATAAGCTTTAGTAAAGTAGGTTCCCTATGCACACCTCTGCCACCCATTTTGTGAGAAAATATGGACGACTATCATTCTTGTTAGCAGAGGTGGTTAGACCATCTTTGGAGGAAAAATTATCGAGAGTAGAAACTATCAGAGACAACAAATGTATCTAAATGAAGGTATTTATTACAATCATTACTATCTGCATCGAGAAGTGTGTCGAGCGTCCACTCCCCTTATTAATAGAAAGGTCGACCTCAACCATCAGCGTAGGGAAGAGTAATGATTGTAGGTATTGGTGGAGAAAAGTAATGATTGTACGGTGGCCGCCAATGGGGATTAATGATTTATGTTTGAAAAACATATTTAACGGTAATCATTAAATGTTAATCTGCGTTTGTGGAATTCAAAATACCTATACCTAAAATAATGCTTTAAGGATACATACTCCGAATAAATTAAATCGTGTTCAATTAAATAATATCCCACATATCATAATGTTGTTACTTTTCCATGTTATTGAATACAACCGAAATGATAGCCTCGTGATTGAGTGAAGGAAATCTAGAGAGACGCGGAAACTTGGTGTGTTAAGGTAACTTCCATACCACAGGCAGAGCCACTGTTGCCAGCAGGCGTCCATATCCTCGACAGGGTTGCCTTTTAACCCGAAGATGAGCCTGTATCCTTGATACTTGTTTGAATCCTCTTTTCCAAAAAGACCATTATCCTGGTTTGGTATCCATAGTGATAATGCCACTCACTAGATTGTAACTTAAGTGAACAAGTCGGCTCGTGATGAGACCTCTTGTTCTTTTGACAAAAAGAGAATGTCAAAGGCCGTTGCCCTGGTGTGGTGGCCATAGTGGGAATGTCACTTAGGTTATTATCCTATGATCGTGGTAGGATGGCTCGTGATGAGACCCCCTATTCTTTGTGGAAAAGAGAAGGAAAGAAAAAAAAAATGTTGATAGATTTATAATTTTTCTTTTTTCTTTTTTTTTTGGGAAAGTTTTTTTTTAAGTTTTTCCGAAAAAGACCATTATCCTGGTTTGGTATCCAGATGATGATAATGCCACTCACTAGAGTGTAACTTAAGTGAACAAGCTGGCTCGTGATGAGACCTCTTGTCCTTTGACAAAAAGAGAATGTCAAAGGACATTGCCCTGGTGTGGTAGCCATAGTGGGAATGTCACTTAGGTTATTATCCTATGATTGTGGTAGGCTGGCTCGTGATGAGACCCCCTATTATTTGTGGAAAAAGAAAGAAATTCTATTGATTTATTATATTATTGTATGAAGGGAGGATCATCTACTCCTTAAGAGTAAGGGCTGGCATAAAGAAGTGTAAGGATGCCAAGTAAAAGTGTGTCACAAATTCCTTATTAGTTATAAAAACGAGGTGTGATTTAAGTGTAATATATAAGGGAAAAGAAACGAATTATGGTGGTTATAGATTATGAACAAGGTTTAAGATATTTTGAAGGAAGTGATCCAAAGAGAAATTTGATAAGGTATGGGAGATAGTCCACAAAATAATGATGGATCATTAGAAATAATGATGATGAAAAATTATTTTGGTGAAAGTTGTACCCCAAAAGAAAGGTTTAGTGTTTTATCATCAAGGAAGGAACGACAAAATGAACAATATGTGTGCAAAAAACAAGAATAGCAATTGTTTCGTTCAAAGGAACAGCAGGCACGCAAAAGGAACAACAATTGTTCTGTTCAAAGGAACAACATGCACGCAAAAGGAACAACAATTTCTCCACTCAAAGGAACAACAGGCGCGCGAAAGGAACATCAATTGTTCCGTTCAAAGGAACAATAATTGTTTCGTTCAAAGGAACAGCAGGTGTGCAAAAGGAACAAAAAGCGTGCAAAAGGAACAACAATTGTTCCATTCAAAGGAACAGCAAGTGCGCAAAAGGAACAACAAGCGTGCAAAAGGAACAACAATTGTTCCGTACAAAGGAACAACAGGCGCGCAAAAGGAACATCAATTGTTCCATTCAAAGGAACAACAGGTGCGCAAAAGGAACAACAATTGTTCTGTTCAAACCGTCTGAATTTGTAGAAACCTGGTATGTATTTTGCTTGAATTCAAGGTTGATTCCTCATCAACTAAGTTCATATATGAGTTGGTTTATTTCAAAATTAAGTAATGGATGGTTTGTTAATGTTATAAATTTCATTATAGTTGCCCAATTGTCGTTGCTAAATCATGACATATTCATTTTTCTGCAGAAGACAGGGTATGGGTAATGAGACGAAGCGGGAGTTCGGAACAGAAAAGAGTGCTAATTGAGTTCATCATGGTTATCCTCCCTAGTTTTGATTTTCTGGAATGACTTTTGAAAATAAAAAACTAAAAAAAATTATATACAGTATATACAGTGTCAGTAGAATTCAATATTTATGGAGTTGGGGTGGCTGGATTACCTTCCCATCCAGTCAACATTTGAACGGTAGGGTCCTTACTTACCTCCTGGTAGAAAGATTCTTTTGAAGGCGACCGATGATAGAGTCGTAGCTGATGTCCATTGACCTAAAATGGAGATCTGGACCCGTCGATGGTGCTTAACGTAAATGTGCCATTATCATGGACTTTGTCGATTTCATATGGTCCTCGCCATCATGTCTGTAATTTTCCCTGAAAATCCTGAAATCTGGAATCATAGAGGAGCGCCCAGTCTCCTTTTTTAAATAGTTTTTTCTTTATATGCTTATCGTGCCAGGTCGATCTATGTTGCTAAATAACGGTTGTGTGCTCTACAACAAACATGCGTGCTTCATCCAATTCGTTGAGTTGTTGAAGGCGTTGTTTATGTGCTTTTGTAAGATCCAGTCTGATTTCCTGGGCCATACTTAGAGTCTTGATTTCAAACTCGATTGGGAAGATGGGTTCTTTTCCATAGACTAAATGGTAAGGAGAGTAGCCAGTGGTATTACCCCATGTTGTGCGGTAAGCCCATAAGGTGTTTGGGAGCTCAGAAGCCCAATTTTGTCTGTTTGTTGAGACAATCTTTGTCAGGATTGCCTCCAGGACTTTGTCGGTGCTTTCCACTTGCCCATTTGCTTGTGGATGATACGGAGAAGTAATTATGTGTTTGATATGATAATTATCCAGGGTGGTGGTGATTCTATGAGCTGTAAATTGTGACCCCCCATCAGTAATTACCTCTCTTGGTAGTCCATAGCGTATGAATAATTTGAAAAGAAATTTGATGACTACTTCTTCTGTTGCATTTGGCAAGGCTTCTGCCACTACCCATTTAGTCATGTAGTCCATTGCGACTAGAATATAGGATTTCTTATTTGACTTTGGGTTGAAGGGGCCAACGAATTCTAGTGCCCATCTCTCAAATGGTTCGGCGACTACTTGTGCTTTCAAAGGCATTTCATCAGCCTGACCTAGTTTTCCCATCCGTTGACAACTATCGCAGGTTTGGACGTATTTCTTCGCATCTCTGAATATTCAGGGCCAATAATAGCCCATTTGTAGAATTTTGTGTCCAGTCCTATAGTCTGCAAAGTGCCCACCACAGGGCTCATCATGTCCAGCTTTTAATATGTCATAGTGTTGTTGGGAAATAATACCCTACGGACTAACAAGCTAGGGCTGAACTTGTATGCAGATCATGACCTTAAAGAAATCAGTTTTAACCTATCACCCCAATACTCAAATCCCTTTTTTCACACACAAGCATGGAAAAGACCTACTAACCTTTTTTATCGATGTTTGGTGTAGATCCTCCATTGTGCTTTATCCGCTTGCGTGCGCTGCTCCTTCCAAAGACAATCCTGCAATCGAGACAAAACACTATGCATGCATGCTATTTTTCTACTTGAGGGTTAGAGATTAAGCATAAATAAAATAAAATATATATAACTCATGCAATGGGACGGGAAAAGTATTCTTTTATTAATCTCAAGATGAATCAACTTACAATAATGATAGATACCGGCCACCGTTCCTCGATCTTGATCCTGGGCTCCTCCTCTTCTTTGTCCTCCAACTGCTTTGCTTGAATTCTTCTTAGGCTTGAGGAAAGGCTAAAGGGTTGGGACAAATGGATTCGGCAATTGGGCAGAGTTTCTTTGCTAT
>ML782313.1:1038028-1063245 GCA_009831015.1 Picea engelmannii | reverse complement strand
CACCGTTCCTCGATCTTGATCCTGGGCTCCTCCTCTTCTTTGTCCTCCAACTGCTTTGCTTGAATTCTTCTTAGGCTTGAGGAAAGGCTAAAGGGTTGGGACAAATGGATTCGGCAATTGGGCAGAGTTTCTTTGCTATCTTTATCCTCTAAATAGTACCCCTACCCCTTCTTTTATAGGCTAGAAGGAGCTAGGGTTTTGAACGAAATCTCGGCCATGCATGGCTGGGAGTTTCAGTTAACTGACCCATAGTTTTTTGTCCCGTCGGCAACTTTCCTATTTTTGTGCTTTGTTAGGTAAACGCGGGCTGTAGTAGGCCAGCCAGCATTCTAACGCATGCATTAGTAGGCCTGCCAGTGTTCCAACGCGTGCAGTAGTGATTTAGGGCACATGTCACTTGATTTAAAAGGATTTTCAAGAGTTTATTCAGCATGGCTTTGGAAAGGAAGGGATATGAGTTGGCCTGATGCCAGGTAAGCATGTGTGGTGCAATTTAGGGTTATAACAGATGCCCCCTAATGTGTGAGGTCAGAAGAGCATTTGATGGCCGAAATACATTACCAATTATTTACCAATCTGTGCTGATATGCTGAATGAGTGAGCCCAGGAATCAGGAATCAGGAGGTGTCGTCTGCAAAAAATATCAAATGTCTCACCGAGGCGGGCATACCCATGCTCGGAATAAGATAGAACCATGGCTACCAATCAAATACACTATAGATACATGTCACATAACTATAAAGAGTAGCCGCGAACAATACACAGTAGAGCTACATCTCGAAATCAAAAAGATATACATGTAGAGTATCCATCTCCCAAAAGCTGATTCGGCCTGATGGTTGTAATTCATAGCTCGAGAAACAACTTCAAAGTCTTCTAAAACTTGGGTAGGAGTGTAATATGAGTGTATGACTGCACTACCCAGAGGTCTTCGACGGTTCGTCAGTTATGGACTTGATAATCTTGATGATCGGACTGAAGGGTTCAATGATTTCGAACAAAGACTTGATTGGACGGTCAGGATGGTCGGGTATGCGGACAAGAGACACATTGCAGAGGGGCCGACTCAGGCTCAGTGACAAACTTCCCTTGGACAATATCACGACAAGTGATAAGACTCAGGAAGCATATCTGTTAATCATAAGTCTACGAAGCAGGAGGCAACGCAAACTCTCCATATGTCTGGAAGAGTAACCAAACGGTGGAGGACACAACTCTATATAGCGAGAAAAAGCTTCCTAAGGTCGTACTACATCCCATAGTCTGATGATCAAATGGATAGATGTGCTTCATCCAAGGGTGACTCATTATGCTGCCAATAAAGAAAATACTTTTCCCATCCTCTTTTTGGGGTATATTTGATTTTTTTGTTCTTTTTGATGATTTGTGAAAAAGAATAAAGGAATATTACATTACAATGGAGGAATGAGTTCTGCAAACATACAAGTTTGAGGCACAAGGACAAGACTGATGTTCTAGGGAAATGATACTCGGGAAAAATCCTCCAGTGGCCAAAGGTGTTAAGACGCAAACGCAAACTGTCACAAGGCTGATGGATAAGGTATGCAAATGCGGTTGATAGAACACACAATGGTAACATCCTTCGATGTAAGTTTAACGAGCCCAGAGAAGGTAAGATCGTTGGTTTTTCATATTTAGAGAGTCTGAAAAAGCATACAAGGAAACTCCATTGGGGTACCTTGTTCGACAATAGTCTAGTCAGTTCGAAAAAGGGATAAACAATCACCGACTAGACGTCAATTCAAAACCATTTTAACGAGTGTGAAAAGGACAAGATCACTCGGCTATTTTTTCACTTTTAAGGAGTCTGAAAAAAGATTAACTATGGACTCCGTCAGGAATATTCTTCTGGACCATTTTAACGAGTGTGAAAGAATAAGGTCACTCGGCGATCTTTTCAATTTTAGAGAGTCTGAAAAGAGATTAACTATGGACTCCGGGGGGGTTTCTTTTTCGTAAATTTAGTCCCTCAGGCCCGAAAAAGGAACAAAATTATACTTGAGGATACTCTTCTAAAGAATGGGAATTCCATAGAGTATTCCTTTGTTCGTACAGTTGACCGTCCAGACCGAAAAAGGGTTAAACTACCGCCAGACAGACGTGACTTCAAATTTCAGTTTAACGAGCGTGAAAGGTCACAAGATCGCTCGGCAATCTTTTCATTTTTAAAGGGTCTGAAAAGGTCTTAAAAGGAGACTTGTTTAAGGAATGTTCTTCTGGACCAATTTAACGAGTGTGAAGAAACAATGTCACTCGACAATCTTTTCATATTTAAGGAGTCTGAAAAGGGCTTAAAGAAGACTCCATAATGGTTACTTTTCTCAGTTAATCCAGACGAGATTGAAAAGCATAAATGCAGTCTCGTCGGATGTTTCTTTCGGATCTCCAAGTGAGCTTGAAAAACAACAAATTTAGCTCATGATAGACTCTTTGTGGGTCGATGCCTGGCATCTCCTCGGGGGAGTTGTATGCTCCGACGAAAACATTGTCTATGACGCCAGGGGTTCTGGAGATATTGATAGGTATCATTTCAAAAATGGTTGCCATATTACCCTCAGCATAGATCTTGTGTGTAGCTAAGGGATTAGTATGACAAGACCTATCTCCAGTCATAGTCATGGTGAAATCTCTTTCTTTGATTCGGCTTAACTTTGGGAGGAAATATGATCTGTGATGAAGATCGTCCCAAGGTTTGTCCGGACTAGTCATTGCTTCGATTACTTCTTCGTCAGAAGGAAAGACTAAGTCTAATGAATCGGTAGTAGCAAGAGAATCCTGAGCCCAAATAGGTTCTGGAAGTGGATCCAACTCTCGTGCAGGAGTCGGATCAGGGTTAACTGAAGCTTGTTGGACTAACGAGTACACTACTTCAGTAGCTGACAAGGGCATGGACATGCCAGAGTGCCCTGTCTCATCCATCGTGGCTTATGGGGAAGGAAGAATCCACGGATCCTCAAAGTAAGTCATGCGGAACGAAGAAACGTGAAAAATCTCAGCCTTGTGGTGATTCGATATAAACTTGACATCGTCATGAGGAGGTGGGTAATCAAAGGTACCCATCAAGGATGGGCACAAACCAACTCCTACATTAACGACACCGAGCTGAGGATTATCAATCATGGGAACCGTGGATGCCCCCAAAGCTGAGTCAGGCCTAGAGAAGGACAATTGATCAATGGTCACTATCCGACCCTCGTGTGGAAACAAAAAGACTCGGAAAAATGTAGCAACCATAGCTTGCATAGCATAAGTCCAACTCCGACCTAACAAGAGGTTATAGTTGAGGGGAGCATCGACTACCTCTACTTCGACGCACATGGTCTTCCCTCCTAACTGCACAGGGAAAGAAGGAACGATGCCATGTGGTCGGAAAGAACGACCTTCGAACATAGTGAGGAGAGTAGGTGATGGAGACAAAGCGGGTTGGCCAATGGCCTTCCAACATGCTAACGACATAATGCATGTCGAAGCGCCCTCGTCGAAAACCGTGCGAAAAATATTTCATGTAAAAGTTTTCGTGGGATGAGCCACTACTATCTGAAATGTGACGTGGTAAGGGAGATGAGGTTTTAAGTTGGTTGTATCTAACATGATGGTACCCGGGTTACAAGTCTCAGTAGAGCCTAAAGCAGTCAACAAGGATTTCCTCTGAGCAGGGAAGCTTTGGAGGACCTCCAAAAAGGACATCGCACAAGGGGTTTGTGATAAATCTTCCACCACAGAGTAATTCTGGGCGGCCCTTGCGTTTGGGTTGTGAGAAGCTTTCTTAAATTCACCCTTTGGAATGTGTGTCATTGTTTCACCCAACGTATTCTCGATATGTAGAGGAAGAGATGGGATCTCGGCTTCTTTACCCTTCTCAGAGGCGCTTGGTTTACTATAGTCGTGCGCTCTAGTCATGATTAAAGCATCACCCCTAACCATGTATACGTTCGTGGATGAGGAATTCTTAGGAGGAGGGTAGGTTTCTTGGCTGCCCCCTTCGACACTTGTAGAGGCTTGAGTTAAATTTTGCCCATGTTGAAAGGGATTAGTCAACACTGCCTATTGTTGTTGTGTGACAAACTTTTGGGCCTCTGCAAGTCGAGGACACAGATGGGTTGGGTGGTCTTTCTCACATAAGTTGCACGGATACCTCACCTTCCGCTTTTCTGTGGTGCCCTTTCCAGCATTATCAGTGGGTTTTTTATCCCCCTTACCCTTCTTGCATTGTTTTTTCTTCCCTTCAGGCTGCTGGGTGGCCTTTGGGTTAGTCATCTGTACAGAGTGTACTTCCGACGTTTGGGTAGGAGGAGCAGCCAAAGCAATAGTCTGCCTGGCCGCTGAGTGTTGTATAGATAATTGTTGCAATTATTTTGTCAATTGCTCAGCGGGCTTGGTTTGTGTCGAACCAACGATACCATTGGCATGTGGTCCGGCTCTCTGTCTAGTTTTGTCCAGTATCGATCATGGTGCATCCGGTAGGATGTTGTATAACAAACCAGACTGAGAATAGATGATCTCAAACTGTTGAGCCCTCATGATGGCATCTTCTTCGGAGAAAACTCCTGAAGTCGTGACGTCATTGGATAATTGTGGGACTAAAGACTTAAGGAACCACTCAAGAAGGAATGCTGGTGGAACTGGTACTTTGATTAGACTCTTTCGACGTCTCCACTCTCAGATATGATCAGAGATATGGTTCGTTGTCGTTTGTTCGAAATTGGAAAGCAGCTCAGTGTCAGTGTCATATCTCACAGGTAACTGTAAATGGTTAAGGAAGGCCATCACCAGTTCGCCAAAAGAAGAATATCGTGAGCGATCAAGCTCAATGTACCATTTCATGACAGTCCTGATAAGAGTGCGTTGAAACAATCGAAATTGGACGGAGTCATCTTTCAGTGAGTTAGATGAACACCAAAGATGGAAAGTAGTCACGTGATCACCTGGATCTTCGTTAGGCTTGGCCTTGAACTTTGGAATGTCCGAAGGTAGCTTCGTTGGCATAGGAGGCCAACGTGGATCATGACAGATAGGATCATTTAACAACCGTGTAAAATCTGGCAAGTGTAACATCGCCAAGAATGGTAGTTTAGGTTGCTACTAATAGCCTGGGAAAAAGGGTCCTGGAGTTGGACTGGCACCAGGTTGCCAAGAAAAGTTTGGTTGTTGGCCCAGATTCTGGTAGAAACCATGGCCCTGACCAGCGTAAGGATTTTTCATCTGTGGAGACATCATTGGTTGATTCCCCATAAAGGACATAGGATGTTGGGCATTCATCGTGTTTGAGGGACTTTGGGAAGGATTACCCCATGCCAGTCCCGATGGGAGAGGCATAGAAGTCTGTCCAGGGTTCCATTGACTATGGAAAGAATTACCCCAGAACGACATTCTAGAGGATGGAACAGATCCTTGTGCTAAGTTCCAAGGTCCTGCTATATGTTCCCTCGACGCAGGAATAGTACCCTGCGCTAGAGTAGACTGTCCAAAGATGGGAGTGCCCCCAGATGGGAAAGCATTGGATGCGAAAGTGTTGTTACCAAGCGTCCCGTTCCAAACAAACGGTGACGAACCTACCGACAGAGTTTGCGCAGGTTTTCCTTGACTCCCAGCTCCAAATGAACTCGTGTGTGCAGGCTGCCCGACGGACTGCTGATGCAATCCACCAAGCGAAGGGGACGAAGGAGAGATATGACCTCCAGCGTAAGGAAAAGCATTGAAAGGGATAGGAATGCCCCCAATTTGACCTTGCAGAGGAGCGTTAGAGCTCCCTACCCCCAGACCCAAAGTCTGTAAAGTGAAGTAAGTGAGTGCAGGACTTGTACCTGAACTAGGCATACCGTATGAAAACAGAGGGCCTGTCGCACTAGGTGTGAAGGGAGGTGTGGCCACCGCGATAGATGGGGTTGGTCCACTGTGTGACGTAGTTGTGGCCGAGAACATGGTGGCCCGAACCGTCGACAAGGGAAAGTTAGGAGAAGATTCTCCTGTGGTAGCAACGGTGGTGGGAATGGAAGAATTCCCAGAGGAAGTAACAACGTTTGTTGCCATAGTTGTGTGAGGCACTGACAGGAGTTCGTAAAATTGAATTGGCACAATCACTTGCGGCCAAGTATCAGTGGTTGGGGTTTCAACCAAACCAATATTGGCAGTTGATTCCTCCGGTAGTTGTTCGGGCTCAATGGTTTGTAACCCGGTTGCTTCGAAAGACCCTTGTTGGTCTAGCTTCCACCTCAAAGGTGGCAGGGGTGGATCCAGTATAACCGACGGCAGGCCCAGAAGCCTTCGTGACCGGCGGAGCTCTGAATCCTCCACTGTGTGAGAAGATCCACGACACACTAAGGTATTCTACATGTGCAAACAGTAACACACACTAAAAGAAATCCCCTATGAGATAAGACAAGCAAACACTAACTATTTTGAAGAACAGTTACAACAACCAACACTAGAGCAACTTACCGGTGCAAGTGCAACTCGAAAACAGAAGCACCCTCCGGGTATACTCTGCAAAGTGTGGCCTGATGTCTGTCCTAGGTACCGTGTTATACCCCCGCAGTCACCCGTGTATGTCCCTAGAAAAGATTGGAAACTAGTTTGCCATCACGTGAACAGTCACCAAGCGGGTACAGTCGATAGTCGGGTAGACCACAATGAGCAGGGTATCAAGCCCGAAACCTGTCAAGGGTATCGAGAGAAAATGGTCCAGAAGACAACTGAGGACCTCGAACGGATTCGAGACCCACGAAGCCCCGTGGCAAATGCAAACGATGGAATCCCTTAACAAATCCTCGATATGTGTTCTCCACTACGCTTGGTCCGGCTTTGGAGGGGTTATCTCTGCTACCTTTCCTTACGTGACCTCATGTTTATCCCCTGTGTTAAAGGGGGGTCTCGGATAACTTCCACGTAACTGGACTTCTACACTCCCTATCACAGACTCCAAATTTTGGTTATGAGTGGCCTTGGAGAGTTTACTCTCCAACCTATTCCAAGGCCCTAGTCCTAAGCTAGTGTATGAACCCTACAAACAAAATGTCTAATAGATTTAAATTAGCGTTGCTTTTATGGGATTTTTTACGTCACAAGGTATGAAGGTGAAATTGATGGTGTGTAAAGACTCGAAGCAAAATGAATAAGAAATGCTTGGAAAAAAAAACTTTTACAAAAAATGCACAAACCAACAACTTTTCACCAAGAAAGATTTCTTTTTCTTTTCGAATTTTCTAAGATTTCATGTAGAAAACATAAAGGAATTTCGCTCAATCTGCGAGCTACTTATGCTCTAAATGCACTGCAAAAACTTATGAAAAAAGACTTCTTCCTAGCTATTGATGCAACAACACAATCTTCAAACAAAGAAGCAAATGAAAAAGAGATAAAAAAAAAATATTTGAGTGCTAAATGAAGCAACAAAGGGAAAATGCCGACAAGCACAAAACCAAGAAAACAAAATAAAATTCTGGCTTAAAGCGCAGATCGCAAAGAAACAGAGCAAAGACACTTAATGGAAATCGAGAAAGCACTGCTTCTTACGCTTGTCTAAAAACCATAAAACACAGAATTTTTTTTTATCTTTTCTATCAAACATCAACTAAGAGAAAATAGGCTAAGGATAAGAGGCCCTAACCTACTAACTCTGCAACCCTAGACTCAAACCCCTGAGAGGAAAAACTTCTCACCACAAGAGGGGATGACTGCCCCACCCTGAATGAAAAGCAACCTGACAAGCCCGCGACTGTCACTGAAACAACATGCGTGCAAACATGTGCTGAGCTATAACAGAGCGCGGGTACCCGTGGGCTGAACTGATACAGGCCGCGTGTATGTACAAAATCCAAGACAAAACTAACCACAAACAGCCCAGACCTGGAAGAGGCCTCTGGTATTGACAACCAGGGTCTCTTGAAGGCTTGGATGCTTCTTCTTTAATAGAAAAGGAAAATAAATGCAAAAAATAACAAACGCAATAAAGCAGACTGAGACAAGACTATGAACCAGCAAGACCCAAACAGGATCCAGAAAGCCCCCTGAGAATATGAAATTCTGACAGGGAAGAGGAGACTGCCTCTTAAGCTCTCTGAGTCCTACACGCTACTGAAACCTCTACAGCAAGCATTCAAACGCGGGATGTAGAAGGTTAGGGCACAGGTTACACGCGTGCAGGCCTTCTGCAGGCCGCGTGTACCTCTGTGTGTCCCAATAATCACCATCAAGAACAGTCAAGGAAAAACTGGTATAAAGAAACAGGTTCCCTGCTAGCTCTAACCTAACAACAAACAGACAAACAAATAAGCAGAAAATCTAATTCTTTTAACTACCCAAAAACCTCAATTAAATCCGAAAACCCTAAGAGTAATATCCCCAGTGGAGTCACCAATTTTGTTGTTCTGAAATAATACCCTATGGACTAACAAGCTAGGGATAAACTTGTATGCAGATCATGACCTTAAAGAAATCACTTTTAACCTATCACCCCAATACTCAAATCCCTTTTTTCACACACAAGCATGGAAAAGACCTACTAACCTTTTTTATCGATGTTTGGTGTAGATCCTCCGTTGCGCTTTATCCGCTTGCTTGCGTTGCTCCTTCCAAAGACAATCCTGTAATCGAGACAAAACACTACGCATGCATGCTATTTTTCTACTTGAGGGTTAGAGATTAAGCATAAATCAAATAAAATATATATAACGCGTGCATTGGGACGGGAAAAGTATTATTTTATTAATCTCAAGATGAATCAACTTACAATAATGATAGAGACCAGCCACCGTTCCTCGATCTTGATCCTGGGCTCCTCCTCTTCTTTGTCCTCCAACTAATTTGCTTGAATTCTTCTTAGGCTTGAGGAAAGGCTAAAGGGTTGGGACAAATGGATTCGGCAATTGGGCAAAGTTTCTTTGCTATCTTTCTCCTCTAAATAGTACCCCTACCCCTTCTTTTATAGGCTAGAAGGATCTAGGGTTTTGTACGAACTCTCGACCATGCATGGTTGGGAGTTTCAGTTAACTGACCCATAGCATTTTTTCGTGTTGGCAACTTTCCTATTTTTGTGCTTTGTTAGGTAAACGCGGGCTATAGTAGGCTAGCCAGCGTTCCAACACGTGCAGTAGTAGGCCTACCAGCATTCCAACACGTGCAATAGTGAGTTAGGGCACGTGTCACTTGATTTAAGAGGATTTTCAAGAGTTTATTCAGCATGCCTTTGGCAAGGAAGGGATATGAGTTGTCCTAATGCCAGGTAAGCATGTGTGGTGCAATTTAGGGTTATAACACATAGATTTCATCATCTCGTATGCATCTGTGGATCTGGAGATCATCTCTTGTATGGAAGAGATATCCGTTGATCCAGGCGAATCTTGCGCTACGCTAGATGATCAAATTTCTTTCCTTCGATGAAAGATGTGCCAGTAATCTTCCTACTGCCAGGTAATTTGCCACGTCAGCGTACCAAGGTGGCTTTGTAGTAACGAAAAACAAATGCTCATATGGAAATTGATCTTCGACTGTTAAGGAGTCATATGTTTTGGGTATGCAGGATAGGAAGTCTATGACAAGGTTTTCTCTCTCGGGTCGATCTTTGATGGTGATATCAAATTCCTGCAATAATAAAAACCATCGAGTAACCCATCCATTAGTAATTGGTTTATTAGCCAGATATCTGATAGTAGAATGATCAATATACATAATGACTGGATAGCCTATTATATAATGAAAAAATTTATTGATGGCATGTATAACAGCTAAAAACTCTTTCTCTGTTACTGTATAATTAAGTTAAGCTAGATTAAGATTCTTTCTAATAAAATAAATGGTGTAAGGTTTCTTCTCCTCCTCCTGTCCAAGGACAGTGCCTATGGAAATATCTGATGCATCGGTGGAGATGTGGAATGGTATTTTCTAGTTTGGCCCCCTCAAAACCGGTGTTGCTGAGATCAACTTTTTGAGTCCTACAAATGCCACATCACACTTGTTAGACCACTGAAATTCTACATTACCAGTCAAAGCATGTAAAGGTGCAGCGGTTTTTGCAAAATTTTCCATAAACCTACGATAGTATCCTGAAGCGCCAAGGAAACTACGTACCTCATTTTGTGTGTGTGGTGTGGGTAGATTAAGGATTACCTCTATCTTTGATGGGTCTACCCTAATTCCTTCTGCAGAGATATAATTCCCTAGTACCACACCTTCTGTCATCATCATGTGACACTTTTCGTGGCTTAAACATAACCTGGTCGCGATACATCGTTCTAGTATTTTCTCCAGGTTATTCAGTGCTTGATCGAAGTTGTCACCATAGGGAATGAAATCATCCATACAGACTTTGAGTCCTTCGCTGATCAGATCGTTGAATATGTTTAGGATAGCCCTTTGAAAGGTGGTTGGAGTGTTACAAAGTCCAAATGGTAATACTTTGTATGAAAAAGTGCCCCAAGGGCATGTGAATGTGGTTTTATCTTGATCTTCTAGGGCGATCTGAATCTGATTGTACCTGCTAAAACTGTCTAGGAAAGAAAAGAATTTCTTTCCTGCCAAAGTATCCAGGACCTGGTCAATGAAAGGAAAAGGGAAGTGGTCTTTTTGAGTGGCTTTGTTAAGTTCCCTGTAGTCTACATAGATGCGCCATTTCCCATTTTTCTTTGGGATGATCACTAGTGGGGAAACCCATCGACTATCTAAGATGGGATATATAAAATTTATGTCCAACAGTTTTTGTAATTCTTCTTTAACGATATCCCTGAGGTGAGGATTTAATCTTCTCTATGGCTAGTGGATAGGTCGGGCTTATTTTTCAACATAAATGTGGTGTGTACAGAGTTGTGGATCAATACCTTTCATATCAGAATATTCCCATGCAAAATCTTGTTGGTATTTGGAGAGGACATGAATTAAATTTTGTTGTTGTTGTTCATCTAAATTGGCATTGATGTTTAGAGGCCTCCCAGGTGCGATCTCGACGGGTTTGTTGTTATGAACGGCCGTAATTGGAATTTGTTGCTACATTAAATCTTCCAGCAGGTCCCCCTGTGCTTCACAGTCTAGAACAACTTGGAGCATCTGGCAGGTCGGGTTGCTCATGGTGGCCAGATTACTGATAAACCCACTGATTACGTCATCCTCTAACTGATTTTTAAGTTTGAGGGCTTCTTCCTGTGTAAGAGGGGCTCGTAAATCCCTCTCTTGGTATCGTGGTGGTGGAAATTGTGGATATATGAAAGTTGGACTAGGTTTAGCAGAAGGATATAAAATGAGGTTCTTCGTGATACCCCTCTAGTGATTGTCATATTTCCTGTTCGACATCCTATGTACACATCTGTTGTTGCAAGCCATGGCTTGCCCAGTATCAATGGATTCCCTTCAAGTCTGCCTTTTGGATTGATGATGAGGAAGTCCGTCAGATATTCCCAAGAGTCGTGGAGATGGCTATATCATGTAATATGCCAACTGGTCGAACTATCGATCGGTCTACCAACTGCAGCATTATTGTTGTGGGTTTGAAGGAGTTAAAACTCATGGTATTGCAAGTTTCCATAGTCAGGATGTTGATGGCTTCTCCCAAATCAACTAGTGTATTGGGAAAGGAGCAGCCCTGGATCTGAACTGTTACTATGGGATTCCCCAGATCTGCATATTTAACTGGTTCTTGTCTACATAAAATTAGATCAGATAAGGCTCCTACCACGCAAACTGTTGATGAAGGATTTTTAATTTTTCTGACGGGTTTTCTCCCACATAGATCTTTGATTGTTTTTGCGTATATGGGGATGTCCTAAAGAGCTTGTAGGAGTGGAATCTTGATATATAAATTCTTGAGTTCCCATACAAGGTCGAAGTTGGGATATACGGTCGGTTTTTCTATCATCAATCTTTCGGGGAACGGAGGGGAGGGTGTTGCACCCTTATCAGGATCTTGTGATTCGACTGTGTCTCCCCCCCACTTGATTTATTATGTTATTTCCACATTCGGAGGTGTTATTGTTGGTTGTTTCTCTTACCCTTGAAAAACATGATTTTCTTTAGGGGAGATTATTCATCCCGACCTTAATCATATTTCACTGCACCCTACCAAGTTGATATCTCCTTCTCCATTTTCCATAATCTGGACAAGCTAAGTCGATCTGTTATTTGGATTTGGGTGAGGTTGGGATGGTAGTTGAGGGCACAATTGGGATTGTGGATTTTTGGACAATTGAAGTGGGGCTTGTAACATAGGTTGAGTTTGAGGGGCCATCCCCATGGGTTGATTGTTTTTCCCCATGGGGCGCTGCCAATTCTGATTCCAATTTGGGTTTTGGGCAGTCATGTTGGGCCACTATGAAGGGTAAATGTTGTTATTGGAGTTTTTCCATAATGAGGTGGGATATTGTGAGTTAGGCCAGGTAGAAGTTATAGTTGGCTGATTCTGCCAAGCAAGGATTGCAGTGGGTTGGTTTTTCCAAGTGGGATTTGCAGGTGGATATTGTTGGGGTTGTCAGTTTTGATTAGTAAACGGCTGACCCTGCCATGTTCTACCAGGATCTTGTTGGTTATTCTGCCCGGAGAAGAAAGAGAAAGGGTCCTACAATGTATTTGGGGGTTGATTCTGCCATTGACGATGCTGAGCCATTAGATATAATGTTTCTGCTTCTTCTTCTACTTCCCTAAAGACAATTTTCAGTCTAGGAAGAGATGGGAATTGTTCTGTGTCATGATCCTTGACACAGATAGAGCAAACCCAGACCGTGTCCAAAGGGAAATCCCTTGGGCCATGTTTCCTTCTGCACCTATGGCAAAATATGGCTAACATTTGTTCTACTTCTATTTTTTTTGTTTGGCCTGCAAAACATCCAATTGTGTAGTCAGAGTGCTCAGAATGTTTGTTGTAAAGTTTTCTAAGAGATTACCAACTTCATCTCGAGTAACACCCCCGCTGGTAATATTGTTATTCTGGTGAAGGGGGTACGTACCCCTGATCTAGTCCATGAACTTCCTCTTAAGCACCTGATGCACAATAGGACAATGTCATCATAAGTTTCTTGATAAATATCACCTTTCCCCATTAAATTCAATGTTTCTACCCATTCATCTTTCATACCTTTAATCAAAGTTTCCTTAAGTACTTCCCCTAGTAGCGTGTTGTAGGGTGATCTTTGTAAATTATATTGAAATCTCTCTACATATTCTTCTAATGATTCATTTTCTTTTGCAATCATTTGAAAGATTTCGTCTTTTAAGTCTCCGGTTCTACAATAATCCTGATATTTTGTCAAGAAGGCTTGTTTCATTTCATCTCATGAGTTTATAGTTCCTCCCCCTAATCCCATGAACCAACATAGATTTTCTCCTTTCAAAGTGGAGGGGAACAATTTTAATTTTGGGGGTTCAGAGGTGTAATCATATCCTCTACATAGGACATCAAATTCAAATAAGAATGCGTCCAGGTCTTCTGAGATTAATCCATGAAAGGTTGGCAGGTTTTGTCAGGGAATAGCCTTCATGGGGGCATTGGCAATTGGATCAACTATCGGATATTCCAAAGTGGAAGTCTGGGGACGTTGTGGATTTGGTTGTGCCATTTGATTGAAAATATGCCAGAAATATTTAGGGATTCCTTGATTCAGATATTTTATTTGAATTGATTGGTTATCTGATCTTCTAGGGGATCGGATTGCACTCCCACTATCTGGAATTTCAGCTATGCCTTCTTCTTTTGCAGGAGATTCGGGATTGGGTGGTGGGTCTATCTTAGTTATCCCACTAGTTTCTCCTTCTCCTTCCTTAAGATTACAAGAGTTTCCCTCTCCTAAAGGGTTGAGGGGTGGAATATCTATGATCTGAAAAATTAGCTCAGTCCCTTCAGTTTTGCTATGAATCGCAGCGTGGGTCGCAGTTGGTGAAGCTACCACCTAAGGGATTCGGGTGGATCCTTTTCTAGGTCCAACCAAGGCTTGAGATTCTGCATTTCGGATGATGTCGCCTATGAAAGTACTTCTTCCAGGGAGCACCAAGCCCTGGGGTTTGGTAATTTTTGGTGGAGGTTTTGGTTTTTCAAGATCTTTCTTCTTAGTCATACACACTTCACACAACAAAAAGGAAAAAAAAAATTGAAAAGGAAAAAAAAAACACCTATGTAACCTCTTAATGCGTCAACTGGAGATAGGCATTGGTATAAGCATCTTACTTATTGCCTACATAGGTTCTTACCTTCTGTCTTCAATACCTCATCCTCCAAAGGCACAATCTATGCTACCTTTGACATTCTTCCCTGGCAATGGCACCAAAATGTTGGCCTCTAAAGATGTCTAAAAACAACCTTAGTTTAACATTAATTTATCAACCCAAGGATTCATCTTTTATCTCAAAGAATATCAGCAAAGTCTATGCAGATAGCTTATAGAGGCTAAAATCATGTAGCGAAAGTAGATCTGAGTTT
The DNA here is from genome assembly GCA_009831015.1 of Picea engelmannii. Taxonomy (NCBI): domain Eukaryota; kingdom Viridiplantae; phylum Streptophyta; class Pinopsida; order Pinales; family Pinaceae; genus Picea; species Picea engelmannii. Next base: position 1,048,832 of record ML782313.1, on the reverse strand, counting down.
GTCAACAATCAAGTTCCTCAAACATTCATTAAAGATTCTAGGGATCGAAATCTAAAGCTATGCAAAAGGAAAGGAACTAGCTATTCTATTGAATTCATTCTAAGAGCAGTAATTAAATCTAGATAAAGACTTGCAGGAATTGCTATCATTATGAATCAGAATTGCTGAAAAGAAAAAGGCGAATTACTCCATCTATGGAAAGCAACATAGACTGTAATCTAACTGAAAAGAGACAACAATCATATTTCTATTGAAAGGAACAACAACTATATTCTAGCAGAAAGGAATAGAAAATGTAAACTAATGAAAGAAACAACAAATGTAAACTTATGAAAGGAACAACAAATGTGAACTTATGAAAGGAATAGAAAATGTGAACTTATGAGGAACCTTCACGCATCGAATCTCAGTAATGGGAATTGGAACAACAAACATTCAATACTTCAGGGAATATCTATTTCTTGCAATTGACATGAAACCATCAACACACTTATGTGTTTGTTAACCACTATAAAAGAGAATTGAATCACAAGACAGAAATTGAGCTGATACAATTACAGATCGAATAGTAGCTCCTTCAGACTGGGCCCTCAATACTTAGAAGCACTATTATTGAAAACTCAGTATATAAAAATGGAAAAATTGCTCGAGGATTCTATTGATTTCATAGCTAGTACAACATTTCTACAAAAACTGCTAACGCATAGCAATTCTATATTCTCTATTCTTGAGTACAAAAATCTCTCCCTTCTTCAAGATCTATTTACCCCTTATATGTTACAATAATCTGGGTAAATTAAGCTATCCTAAGGATCGAGAGATCCTCAGGATTGCTTTTACTATTACAATGAGTAACTCATTTATCTTTAAAACTACTTTGCGCCATAAAGTCTTCAACCTCCAATAGCTTGTGCATCTTCAAGATTCCCCTTGCTATCTTGGGTTTGACAATATTTAACCAATCCTGCAATAAAACCAGACAATTCCAATCATATTTAGAATCTATGTAATCTAATCTCCAACAATCAACGCTAAAGGGTATATTATCCATTTTCTATTCTATTTTCTTCTAAATAACCAAAAAGTCAATCAAAATAATATCATGAAATGTGGGAAAAAGGAAGATATTTATACCTTTTTCATAACCTAATAGAGAGGTTGGCCGCAGAGACCCTGGATGTGGTTGTGATCCTTCGCTTATTCTGAGAGCGAATCACGAAGAAGACAAACTTCCCCGTCTGAGAGATGACCTCCTTGCATTGCTTAGCAAAGATCAAGGAAATAGCACTAGGTGGGACTGCCTCGGGTATCCTGTACAATTTCCTGTTCAAAGTAATAATAACACTATGAGGCCTAGACTCATATACAACATGACATTTCCATAAACAAGGTTGGCCCAAAAGAACATCACAAACTTTGAGAGGAGCAACATCACACAATAACTTGTCTTTGAAGGGCTTGATGTCGTACGACAGTCGACACTGTTGGCTGACACGGAGATCACTTCCTTGGCGGTGCCATCCAATGGTGTAGGGTTGTGGGTGCGGCGTTTTTGGCAGGGACAACCTCTTGAAGACCTCTACTGAGATGAGGTTCTTCTGGCTACCGCTATCAACATTGAAGCGCAGTGGGGTGCCTTTTACCGACATCTGTGAATGGAAGAGGCACTCTCCTTCTTCTGGCTCGTCTGGTTCACCAAGTTGGAGCTTCGTGGTAGCAACAATGGCACTGGGTTTTGCGTCAATGATTTGTCTTCCCCTTTCTGGTTCTGGATCAGAGTCACAATCTGCATCTAATTCAAAGGCTTTCACTTCAGCCACCAGCGAATGTTTCAAGTGACAGTCAGCAGTGTTATGCCAAGGGCTCTTATGGAAGTTGCACCACTTCCCGGTATCTTTCTTTGTCTTTTCGATGTCCTTCTTTGCTTGTGGATTGGACTGGTAGTCCTGATTTTCTCTATCCTTTGTTTTGTGGGTTGGGGCTTCCCTTTCCTAGATTTTGTTGTGAGGGGTTCCCAAGCCCAAATTGTCGCGTATTTTGTTTGATCTTCTGCTCGATTTTGATGGCATATCGGTAGGTCACGCCCAAGGATGAGATGTCTAGAAATTCCATTTCAATATGGATGTATCTATGCAGAGCACCACAATACTTGAGCACCAGATGTCACTTCGAATCTTTGATACCTAGCTTGGTGCGCAAGGTATGAAAGATATTTGTGAAATATGACACGTTTTGGTCTCTTTCTTGCCACAGTGTGGTCCATATGGTATACAGGTCGTCATAACTTCCAACGGGGTAGTATTGTTCCTTAATAGCATCCCTGAAGGATTCCCAGGTGACCATGTGACATAGACCCCCTGCCCTCGGGCCGAGATCCACTCAGGATATTCACTACAACCATGTCAAGGGTTAATCAACCCCTTTGTTCAAGCCACAAAGGACTTCGGGTTTCGGGAGTTGGAGAGTCCCAATGTAATTCCACTACACTTGGCAAATGCTGAAATGCGAAATGTCCAACACACACCACATGTGCCACTAAATTTGGTTTTTCGAGACTTGAGTGAACGACCCAACAATCGTTCCTCTTGCCCTATGATTCCCCAAACTCTGAAATTTCAAAACACCAAAATGGCTCAACGTCCCATGAAATGCATGATCGATGGCTTTTCAGGACTTCACGTACCGGGAGTTCACAATTCTCAATTCCAAAATCTCTGTCTCCTTTGTTTCCCAAACCCTGAAATGTCGAAGTGTCGAAATGGGTACAAAGGCGAGGGTGTCTATTTCACTCCACTGTGTCCCGACTCCTTGTCATCAGGGGTTCCGAAATGTCGAATCTCGATATGCCGAAATGTTGATGTTTCACACCAAAGACACGTCACGTTCAATGACTTCAAGATTTTCAATGCTAAAGTCCCGGTTCCTTGTCATCGAGGCTTCCAGTATGACGAACCCTGAAATACCAAAATCTCACCCTTAACAATCATTTTTCGTGATTCGGGTCTTAGAGTGACCAAGGATTTTGGCTTGCACTCCGGACTTATGAACTCTGAATCCCCGAAATGATCTGATGGCTTAACCAGATCATAATCAATGGTCCACATTGATTCCTGATGCCAAAGTGATGGGTCTGTCCACCCCTATCCACCTTGCAGCTCCTCTGGATCCTACGGTCCTCGTGAATTCGTGAGTTCTCCATGGAGAATTTCAACCATTTGATTCTTCCCTCACTAATATCTATGGAACGAGCCAATGTTCTTTCACCGAAACTTAACTTTCTGTACAAATATTCTTCTTCCTATCTCCCTTTGAACACTTCAAAGGTGCTAACCCTCCTGAGCTTTCAATTACAAACTTGAGTCTCAAAAGGACTCCTGCACGCACTCCTTGCGACGATCTTTCAAATACTTCCAAGTATTTGATTCTTCGACTCTGTGCACCTTCTGCAACAACAATATTCCTTTCTTCCACCTTAGTTAATAACTTATAACATCTCAGCTAGCCTGCACACACCTTGCACGGCTTATGTGCTTCGTCTACACTATGTTGGAATGAGAACAAGAGTAACCCTCCTGAGATTTCTGAGATAGACTTACAAACCTTGTCAACGCACACCTTGCGGACGTTTCCACTACACTCCTTGCAGGAACTCTCAATCAGGAAGAGAAACAATTGAAACTCATTCCCTTTCTCTCTCAGATTTCAAACATTCAACATGAAATCACACATATACAACATTAAAGCAAATGCATAACAGAGAGAATAAAACAACTGTAGGCATACCATTCACCATGTATAAACAGAAAATATCATAACACCATGAAATCTCATTCAAATCTCCTTATATTACTTGAAGCTCCTATACATGGGTCTTTCTCTACAACTCTCTACTACATCTCTATGCTATTGTTCTAATGATACCATAATACAAAGGAGAGGGTGTCTATATCCGTTTTCCCTCCTGCTCCTAAAATTGTCTAATCTTCATTTCAAATTTACCTACTTTAATTAACTGGGCTTAAATGCCTTTTACATTGACAGATGAGATCAAATCGCTCATATAAATGCAAGTATGCCTCCTAGCTATTACAATAATATCCTCACTTTAATCTTTCAAAACATGAAAAACATGAAAAAATGTGTGCTAAAATGTGTTAGCACTTTTCCTAGTTTGCTTCTTCTTTCACGCTCGCTTGGCTATTGACGATGCTCTTGCATCACCATGACTAAAAATAATGACGTTTACTCTGTTTCCTTTTTCTCATAGAAGGTTTCCCACCAATCTTTTACATGGGGAATGGCTTTGAGGAGCGCAAAAGTAATATTTTCTCTATTCGAGAAGTTATGGACAGAAAAATACCCTTCTAGAAGATTCAACCACTTGTATACAACATCTGCGTCTATCTAACCTTCAAATATAGGAATATCTAAGTTTATTTGTACCTTGACGGGGGTGGCACCTCCATTCAAAGAAGATGCGTCGCCTATTGGTAGCCGCCAAAGGATTTACGTGAAACTATCCATCATCTTGTTCCTCTGTTGCATGAGGGATTCCTTAATCAACAATTTGAAAGGATCTCATGTTCTGTCATATTTCTTTTCTCCTTCCATGAGAGGTTTCTTGGGCATGCGAGAGCTTTTGTCCTCAAGAGAAACAATCTCAAGACCCAACTCTTTGTACTCTGACCTCGTTGGGGACATGCATTAAGACGACAAGGAGCATACCGCTCTGATACCACTGATCCAGATTTTATGAGAAGAATGAAATGAACATAGATTATTAACAAATTCTTAGCACAAAATAACATAGATACGGTAAAACTACTCTATTCAATAATGAAATAAGATGAAACTGTAAAATGTAGCGGAAAGAAGCTTGTTGGAATGGTGGCGGCTTATCTCTGAGAAGAGATGTGACGGTTGCACTCATTCGCAAGAAGAACATTACAATGAGGCTCTAAAGGAATTTTTACAATAAACAAGAATACCAAAAACCCTAGACATCCAAAAACCTAACCCTAGGAGATGAAGTGCCAAAAGTCACGTGGGCCCCATTTGGGTAAGTTAGTACATCAACTTCCCGGGGTCGTAACGTTTGCATACGATCTCCGTTTTAGGTGTGTGACAACCCGTTGGAAAGGTATCATCAAGGAGATTCATTTTGGGGGCTCAATCATGCCTTTAGCTATCACTAAGGATCTCTATCCCGAAAAACCTTCATGTAGGCCCTCAAAATGGCCCCGGAAGTTAAAACTGCTAAAAATAGTAAATTGCCAAAATTGTCAGAAAACTGTTTTGAGACAGTTGGAAAAGGTGGGTGGCCACTGATATCCATATGGATCATCGATTTCCTATCAATATAAAAAATCAGATCACAAACATATGTCCAAAACCCTAAAGAGATATTAAAACTACTCACCAACGATCAACTAAGCCCCAATCAAATATTTTATTATATAAAAAACAACTTATCATAATCCATTAAGTACTAATAACATATTTCTTTATATAAAAAAAGTAGATCACACTTGTCCAAGAACACTAGAGTCTTGTTAGGGTTCTCAACAAAGTATAGTTTTAGACCAATTTAAGAATTCTAAAATCCATTAGAAGATACACAAATCTTACAAAAGCCAGAAACCATTCAGGGGAAGATGTACACTAAAATGTTATATTTCATATTCAGAGTGCCATTACAAAAAATTAGAACAACATACTCTATTTCTATAATGTTCATCAAAAGCCACAAAAATCCACACCAAAAACCAAGACAATGAAATTCAATTGTAGTTTCAAAACAATTTATAAATTATTAAAAGCCATTACAACATTTGCAAAACTTAACAAGGAAAAAACCAAACACCAAGCACAAGAACAGTTACCAACATAAAGTTGTACCACAAACATTATTATTACATAACCAAAACAGAAGACCACTCGTAGAGAAAACTAACCCTTAACCCATTATCATCATGTTTATCTCCTCCAGCTACCACCCTTAGAACCACCACCATATCACCGCCACCAATGGGCACCATTGGTTCATATTATTTAGATAGTCCTCTGGATTTAATAGAATGAGATAAACACAACAAACAACCTCTTTTATTAAAAATAAAAAGATTATTGGCAACAAATTTAAGAAATTCCAAAGGAGGGAAAATGTCTCAACAAATTTTGAATATGTAGTTTAAGATAAAAGGAATTTCTTAGCATTTCAACCAAAGATTAACATAGATCTGACAAATAGAATTATAGTTTTCCTATTTCAAACTAGAAACAATAAAAAATTGTAAACCTGGATAATGAAATCCCTTGCTTACCCTTTGCCTCAATCCTCCAAGGCATTTTCTTTTTGGTTTGGCTATGATTAGTCTCATGACAGATGCATTAGGTTTCTCGCTTGCTCATAATTTTGGCTTTATAAGTTCATCCCATAGATAGAACCAAATATTTCTCGTCAACAACTACTCTCTCTTAAGTGATGACTATATATAGGTTATACTTCTTTAATGTCATATTCATGGAGTTTATTCAACTTCATGTGAAATATTTCCATCCACTTCGAAAATTCCTAGTTTGACTAGTTAGGATGAGAAAGGTATATGCCTTTTTGTTGGATTTTCCCTCCCTTTTTATGCCTCTTCTATGTCAAATTGAAATCCCCTCCAGGATAATGTATCATCAAGGTTCATTGCTCATTGTTATATATTTCCATAGAGAGATATGCGAGCAAAAAGAGAATACACATTGTTGAATAATATGTTCCCATTCTTATGGTTTACAGCTACCCTACCCTTCACTCTTGGGGATGCTAGGAGGCATGCAGTTCCAGAAGGAACATTAAAGCAAGCAACAATGGTTGAGGTTCTTTCTTAGAGATACTATAATGGCTTTCCCACAAAATAGTATGTATTTACTGGCTGGGATCCATTAACCTCTCGGTGCGATCTCCACCACCGAAACTATGAGTATGAAAAAAATATAATCAGGATTTGGGGTTTCCCAATGATCTCGAAAATACATTTCCCCCGCACAACACAATACTTTCCCCTTTCCATCCATTAAATGTGAATTGTGATGGAACAAGTGGAACCACTAAAGGCGCGGTAGTGACGGTGTGATTCGTGACTTGGGAGTAGGGAATCAAGATCATGATTCATGATTTTGACCAAACTATACGATGGACCGTTTAAAATTTTTCCCTTCCTATGAAATTTTAAAGTTTACTTTCCACTTCTCGAAAAATTAGCAGAAACAAAAATAAACATTTTTTTATGGGTATATTATCAATCATACTTCTAGGACGTGTTGGAAGGCCTTTGACGTGTTGTGATGGGTTCAATTTTGATATTTTGATGGGGTGACAGCATGGTAGTTGTCATATAGGAATTTTGGATATAATTTTTAAGAAAATCCTAAGTATGGAGGATATGCATAGCAGCAAAAGAAAGAAGACAAGGAAGGAGTGGAGTGCACAGTAAAGGCACATGCAGGATTGAAAGTGCACAATAAAAGTGTATTTATCATAGAATAATGAAAGAGAGTAAAGCAAGAGAAGATAAAGCAAGTGAAAAGGAAGGAGAGAAATTCATCATGGAAAAAACATAAAGAGGCACAAAATCAAGAGGAACGATAGTTGAGAGTGTGAAAATAGCATGCATATGTAAAAGCAAGAAAAGAAAGCCCAAACGATGAGTCAACATGAGTTGTCATAAGTCAGAATGAGTTGTAATAGGGTTCTTGGGATAAGCAAAGTAGGGTTTTGAGCCCTACATTCCATGTATAAATACTTAATGGGTCGTATAGAATAGGTTGTTGAAAATGAGTGAAGAGAGTAAGAGAATAGACTGAATATCAGAGAGGAAGTCTATGTATGAGTCAATAAGGAGAGTTGTAGAGAGAGGCTTGCACTGTAGAGAAGCTAGGAAAGATGGAGAGAGAGATAGCATGATATATCTATTATGAGCGCAATGTGCAAGCCTGAGACAATTACATAAAGAATAATAAATAAGTCAATCGTTGTGGACATAGCCCAAATTTGGGTGACCCAAGTTAACTATTGTGTTCTCTTTTATTTTTATGTGATTGATCATGAATAGTTTTTTTATGCATGTTAGACTAGATTTGTCTACTATATGATAAATGTGTAGTAGTTATGAATGTTACAGTAAATGGTTTATGTTGCAATCTATAGTATCATGCTACTATATAATTGAATTCACCAAGTAACCAAGCAAGAACAAATATAGGATAATGCACATAGAAAAAATAAGTAAGAATGAATAAGATGATCACCTCCCATTCCCTCACTACTGCAGAAACTCGATTCATGCAACCCCAATAGATGTCTTGGGTGAGACTTCACTTAAATGTAGGTGATGTCGAAATGGTTGATGTTTGAAGGTTTTTTTGGTTGAAATAACATAAACCTAGGGTCTTACAACTACGCGCTAACAAATGGTTATGTTTTGAGGACCTTGAATCCGTGATTGAGTGAATGTTTTGGAGGTCAACTAACAAACAGATCTCAAAATGGCTAGAAGGGAAGGAAGGAGAATTTGCAAGAAAAGAGAATAGAAACCATCAAATGAGCGATGAGCAATGGATGCAAAGGTATGTGTACACAAAACTACATGAGTTTTTCTTTGGAGATTTTTTTATTATTTTGACTGAGTGATTAGAAAGATTAGTGGGGAATACTGGAAGTTATCAAACTACAACATTGAGGAATTGGACTGCTGAGTTGGTAAGAAAGTTGAATTATGTAAGTAAAAAGGCAATTGATTTCTGATTGGATAGTATATTGTGAGGTTATATTAGATAATTTGCAGTGGATTGTACCCAGTCATACAATGTTGCAGAAAGTGATTTCTTCAAAGGTCTGTGTGGAAGTATCATGAAATCATTGGGTATGTGGATAAAGATTGTTTTGTGCGACAGGTGTGTGATAACAATGGAGTATGATTTCTAAGGGGATTTGTGCACATAAGGGAATCGATGGATGAAAATAGGATCATTTGAAAGTAGGAAAGAATGAAAGAAGGGAGGTATTCAAGATGTAGAGAACTGAAGAATTTGTATCAGAAGAAGAAGACAAGTTTGGAGTAATGTGTAGTGGAAGAAGGTATTGTTGGAAGATTGGTTGTTGTCATTGATGTCAACCCTAATCATTGGTTTTGAACCGCAAGATTGATGAAGGTATTTGGACATGAAGGACAATGTACATGCAAAACAAAAACCCATGGATGGATAGTATACATCATGTTGTTTCCGGTGGTAGGTGGCACATCACGTGGATCCTCATGGTTGAGGATAAATGAATTTTTGAAGATGACAAAGTGAATTGAAGAAGGAAGTACATGTAGGCCCTGAAGATAATTAAAGAAAAGAATTACAAAATAAGAAAGTGTCAGTTCGTCCCTAATATTAAAAGGAAGTGAAATAAATGGTATAAATACATATCATTATACATTAATTTGATACACAAGTCGAATTTTAAAGGAAATCATAAGTAAATAAGGTCGGATTTCAAGGGAGGTTGAAGTCTCTTGGTGATGTGTTATAAGGTATGTTATTTACAGGTCATCTTACCATTTTCTCTATAAAAAAAATTCTAGAACGATTCAGATGGTGAAATTGCTATGGTATTGAGAATACGTATCAAGGTACCTGTGGTAAACGTCTCAACTCTTGATTCACTATAATTATGGAGATACACTATGTGGAAGATAGGGTTTTTGGTCAATAAACAGGTGTTCTGGGTAAAACAGTAATAACTTATTCATAGAGAATCCAAATGAAGTGGGACCAATTTCATTGGAAATCGTACGGACTTTAGTTTCTTGTGTGAGAGTTTCAGAATCTGATGTTAAAAATTGAGTGTGGGGCATTCTGTACAAATTTGCTCTCCTGAATAAACCAGAATTGAATAAAGTCTACCATTCTTTCTATAACTTCTTTCAGGGGAGGATTCAAGGAATGAAACTTGGAGGAGTTTCAGAGAATACATTGAGTAATATTATCTATAGTATCATAGTATTCCAATAATTGAAGAATTACAGAACTTGAAGAAGTCTCAGGAAGCATTATGAGGCTCTATGTGATGGTTGGTTGATGGTGATGATTTAATGTAAAGTTTTATTATCTCTCATATATTCTTGGGTGGAAGGAAGGGGATAGGATGGAGAGGTCAATCCTCTCTTTATATTGGAGGATTGTATCTTCCTCTTGGAGGTTTATCCCTCCCTTTATATTTGGAAGTTGTAGCTATCGTTGGAAGTCATTACTTCCCTTGAACAATAACTATTGATTATTTCCCATATATTGTGCATGGTGTATTGTGGTGTATTGGTGTAACTCTTATACTATTGTTCATTGCTCATTGGATATAATTGAATGGTTTAAGTATAATTTGAAAAGTTTTTTAAAGTGTACTTGATACTAATTCACCCCCCTCTTAATATCAACAATTGGTATCAGAGTGGGTTACCTTTAGTACAATTTAACCACTGGAAGGAATATCCTAAGAAGAAATGGAAGACAAAATTCCAAATGGGATTCCACCATTTGATGGAAGCAATTTTGAATATTGGAGTAATAGAATGGAAACTTACCTGAAATCTCTTGGGGCAGATGTTTGGTTCTCAGTTGTTTCAGGATACAATGTGTTGGAGCCACCCCTGTTTTTTCACTTTACACAAATTTGGAAAAATCTGACGCTTATGATCAAGAGCTGTTTTTTCTTTTCTTTCCTTCCAAAAAAATCATAAGACTCTGAGAGAACTTTCGTGGCCAGAATAGT
>ML782313.1:984031-1013727 GCA_009831015.1 Picea engelmannii | reverse complement strand
ATAGAAGATATGGAAATAATCGTGGATTTGTCAACAGAAGTTATAATTCATTTTCCCCATTGATGGACAAAAATATTGTATGCTACAAATGTAATTATCTTGGTCACAAAGCATGAGATTGCAGATATATGAATGAAGATGTCCCTGTGCCAACCATAGTATGGAGAAGGAAAGAGATTCCAAACAATGAAGATTGTCAAATAGAATTAACCGCTGAAGAATGTAAAGAATAAGATGAATGGTTCATAGACAGTGGATGTTCTTCACACATGACCGGGGATCAAGAAAAATTCATCAGCTTGAAGAGAAAGGGTGGCAATGTTGCATTTGGAGATGACTCATCTACAAAAGTACCTGGAGAAGCTGTAATAGAACTTGGAAGAAAAAACGTAAAAGAAAAGAATGTCCTATTGGTTGAATACTTGAAGCATAATCTACTCAGTGTTAGTAAAATGTGTGATCAAGGATACACTCTTACGTTTGACTCCCGAAAATGTAAAATCAGAGAAAATAACTCAGGAAGATTGGTTGCAACTGCAACAAGAAGATCGAACAACATATACATCTTAGACATGAAGAAGAGAGAGAAGACAGAAGCCACACAAAAGGATTTCAAGGAATAAAAAGTCCTAAAGACCAATAATAAGGATGTAGTATTATTGAGTGCCACATGTTCAGGGGGAGCAGCCCCAAAGAAGAGAGTTACCTTTTGCCATTAAACTCAGGGGGAGAATCCCTACCCTTTTCCATTGATGTCAAAGGGGTAGAGAAATTGGGATCATGATGATAGGGGGAGAATGAGTGTTTCCATCAATGACAAAGGGGGAGATTGTTGGAAGATTGTTTGTTGTCATTGATGTCAACCCTAAACATTGGTTTTGGACCGCAAGATTGATGAAGGTATTTGGACATGAAGGAAAATGTACATGCAGAAACAAAACCCATGGATGGATAGTATACATCATGTTGTTTTCGGTGGTAGGTGGAATGTCACGTGTATCCTCATGGATGAGGATAAATAAATTTTTGAAGATGACAAAGTGAATTGAAGAAGGAAGTACATGTAGGCCCTGAAGATAATTAAAGAAAAGAATTACAAAATAAGAAAGTGTCAAGTCGGACCTAATATTAAAAGGAAGTGACATAAATGGTATAAATACATATCATTATACATTCATTTGATACACAAGTCTAATTTCATAGGAAATCAGAAGTAAAGAAGGTTGGATTTTAAGGGAGGATGAAGTCTCTTGGTGATGTGTTCTAAGGTATGTTATTTACAGGTCATCCTACCATTTTCGCTATAACTTGTTTTCTAGAATGATTCAGATGGTTAAATTTATATGGTATTGAGAAGACATATCAGGGTACATGTGGTAAAAGTTTCAGTTCTTGATTCACTACAATTATGGAGATACACTCTGTGGAAGATAGGGTTTTTTACCAGTCCTGAAGCTAGTCAATAAAAAGGTGTTCCAGGTAAAAAATAATAGCTACTTCATAGACAATCCAAATGAAGTGGGACCCATTGAATTGGAAAGACTACAAACTTTAGTTTCTTGTGTGTGAGTTTCATAATATGATGTTAAAAATTGAGTGCGGGGAAACTCTGTACAAGTTTGCTCTCCTAAATAAACCAGAATTGAATAAATTCTACCAATCTTTCTATAACTTCTTTTAGGGGAGGATTCAAGGAGTGAAACTTGGAGGATTTTCAGAGAATACATTGAGTAATATTATCTATAGTATCAGAGTATTCCAAGAATTGAATAATTACAGAATTTGAAGAAGTCTCAGGAAGCATTATTAGGCTCTATGTGATGGTTGGTTGATGGTGATGATTTAATGTAAAGTTTTATTATCTCTCATATATTCTTGGGTGGAAGGAAGGGGCTAGGATGGAGAGGTCAACCCTCTATTGATATTGGAGGATTGTATCTTCCTCTTGGAGGTTTATCCCTCCCTTTATATTTGGAAGTTGTAGCTACCCTTGGAAGTCATTACTTCCCTTGAACAATAACTATTGATTATTTCTCATGTATTGTGCATGGTGTATTGTGGTGTATTGGTGTAACTCTTATACTATTGTTCATTGCTCATTGGATATAATTGAATGGTTTAAGTATAAGTTGAAAAGGTTTTTAAATTGTATTTGATACTGATTCACCCCCCTCTCAGTATCAACAAGTACAAGAGGAAAAAGACTGGGGTTGAGAAAGGAGATTCATGTAGTGAGCATGAGGGAAGAGAACCTTCTGCAATCATTGATGTAGGTGGATATTTTTGGCCACCCACCTATTCCAAATAGCTCCTCTTGATAGTTTTTAGTTCAACACGTTCTTGTGTACTTTTTTGTAATTGTGGGTTCTACACTTCTGGGGTTGTCTGAATCCCTACACATATTCCAGGAGGAGACTTGTGGCCTCCCACCTAATCCAACTGGACTATTTTGGATGTTTTCATGTCAACAAATCTTTATGTACTTCCAGGGTCGTTTTGGGGCCCCAAATAGTGTTTTTCTGTCTTTCCATAGTGAAATTGTAGACAGAGTTAGAGTTTGATGGCGTAATGTGTATTTATCTAAAATACCTTTCCAACGGGCTATCATGCGACTAAAACATAGGTCGTATGAAAAAGATACGACCGTGGGAAGTTGAGGTACCAACTTACCCATAGGGGCCCATGTGAATTTTGGTGTTTCACCTCCTAGGGTTAGGTTTTTGAATGTCTAGGGTTTTTGAATTCATGAGTAATATCAAAAGGACCTATGGAGCCTCATTGTAATCATTTTTTTTCTTCTCAGACGGATGCGCATAGTAGCCACATCTCTTCTCAGAGATAGCTACCACCATTCAAGCAACTTGTTTTAGTTCTACAGTTTTACAGTTTCATCCTATTTCATTTATTCAATCGAAGATATTTTTCACTGGATATCTGTGTTGTTCTCCAAATATATGTGTTTATTTTATTTAGTCTATTAATCAGTTCATTATGCTCCTAAATCTGGATCAGTGGTATCCAACTGGTCTTCTCTTCATTTATTTTTCTTCATGCATGTCCTCAACAAGATCTAGGTACAAGAAGTTGGGGCTCGAACCAATCAAGCCTTTGCAATATCGGTCGTGAAGAACCTGACAAAAACCCATGGGGGATGAAAATAAAGATGATGGAGCATGAGATCCTTTTAAAATGTTTCTCAAGGAATCCCTTGCGCGACAAAGGAACAAAATTATGGAAAACATTGCACATATCCTTCGGTGACTGCCCACATGAGAAGCATCTTCATCAAGCATAAATGCAACCCCCTTCAAGGTACCCCCTTCAAGGTATAGGTAATTTTTTATATTTCATTATTTTTAGCATTGAGAGATGTGGATGTTGTAGATAAATGGTTGAATCTGCTCGAATGGTATTTTTCGGTCCATAATTTTTTCAATAGGGAAAATATTACTTTTGCACTTCTCAAGGACATCCCCCATGTTAAGGACCAATGGGATACTTACTCTGAGAAAATGTCTATAGATGAATCTACAATATTTGCAGTTTCCCGAACATGGGATTCCTTCCGAGATTCCATTAAAGAAAAATACTACCTTGTTGGAAGATACAAGGACCAGTACACCAGATGGACCACCCTGTGTCAGGAAAGGGACCAATCAATACCATATTTCACCAATATTTCCCATACCCTGTGCACCAAATTGGGTATCAAAGACTCTGAGAGATATCTGGGACTCAAATACCATGATTTTTTTCATAGATACAATCAAACAGAAATGGATTTTGTTGACATTACCTCGTTGGGTACAACCAACATCGAGCAAAAATTTAAGCAGAAGAGACGAGAGTTTGGATCTGCAAAATCCTCACAGCCAAAGTAGGGAAAAGGCGGCCCCAACCCACACAACAAGGAATAGAGAAAAGATGTCCACTCTCTGGAAAACCAGTAAAAGACACAACACAAGAAGGGAAATGAGAAGACAAAGAAGGACATGGGAAAATGGTATGAATACCATAAAATCCCTTGGCACAACACCAAAGAATTTCGCTCCAAGTAGTCACTCATGGTCGAGCTGAAGGCTTCCGAGTCAAAGGTCGATTATGGCTCTGAAGCAACTCCAGAAGGAGGGAAGTGGATTATCGATGCTGAACCCAGTTCCACTGTCGCTACCAGCAAAGTCCAATCAAGAAAAATAGAAGAACCAAAGGAAGGGGAATGCCTCTTTCACTCACAAATGTGTGTAAAAGGGGCTCTGCTTCATTTCATTGTCTATAGTGACAGTCAGAAGAACTTGGTCTCAAAAGAGGTTGTCAAGCACCTGGACATGTTGACGACACAATGCCCACATCCCTACACCATGGGTTATCTTTGCCAAGGAAGAGATCTATGTGTTAGCCAACAATGTTCCCTGCCCTACGATATCAAGCCTTTCAAAGATGAGGTATTTTGTGATATTGATCCCCTTGAAGTTTTTTATTTTCTTTTAGAACAACCATATTTTTGGAAGCATCATGTTTTGTATGAGTCTAGACCCCGTAGTGTTATTATTACTTTGGGTAGAAAGTTGTACATGATATCAGAGGTAGCGTCGCCTACCACTATTTCTTTAATCTATGCTAAGCAATGTAGTAAGGTCATTTTAGAGACCGGGTAGACAGTAAGCAGAAGGTCACCACCAAATATATGGCCTCTACCCAAAGCCTCTCTTTGCAGCATAAGCAAGTGGACGGGATCATGGAAGAGTACAAATAAATCTTCTCCTCACACACCAGGGTATCAACGCACTGCAACGTCAAGCATTCAATTGATCTAACACTTCGTGCACCTATGCCTAATGGACCAGTTTAGCGTCGCTCACTTATGGAAACTGAAGAAATAAAACGTCATATCCAAGAGCTTCATCAATAGGGGAACATCAGACCCAAATCCTCCCCTTGTGGAAGCCCAATTGTACTAGTGTAGAAGAAGGATAGGACCTGGTGACTCTGCATTGATACAAAGAATTAAACAAAATCACAGTCAGCAACCGGTACCCAATTCCCAAAATTGATGACCTTCTTGACCAACTCAAGGGGGAAAAGTTCTTCAGCGAGATTGAACTAAAGTTTGGCTGCCACCAGGTTCCCATCGAACCAATAGATGTATGGAAGATAACTTTCAAATCTAAATAATGTCTCCTCGAATGGTTGGTCATGCCCTTTGGCTTAAAAATTGCACCAACCACTTTCATGAGGTTGATGGATGACATATTGAGACCCTTCACCAACTCTTTTGTGGTGGTATATTTGGATGACATCCGCATCTTCAACAGAACTTGGAAGGAGCACATGCATCATATTCTGCAGGTTTTGATCACTCTGCGGTAGCACAAGCTATATGCCAACTTGGAAAAATGCTCCTTTGGAATGAAAAAGATCCAATATTTGGGTTGCATTGTTGATGAGCATGGGGTACATGTTGATCTAGATAATATCCAAGTCATCTGTGACTAGCCAGCCCCGATCACACTAACCGAGCTTCAGAGCTTCTTGGGACTAGCCAACTTCTATCGATGGTTCATGTTGGGATTCTCCCATATTGCATGGGCCCTCATCCAAGTGACCAAGGGCAGTGGCAGGGAAAAGTTCACGTGGGGGAAGGAACAACAACAAGCATTTGTTGACCTGAAGCATCACTTTTGCTCAGCTCCAGTACTCTCCTTTCCCAATCTGCAACAATCATTCAATATTGAGACAGATGCATATGATTATGTTATAGGCACATTTCTCACTCAGCAAGGTCATCTGATTTCATACCATAGTGAGACAGGCTTAAATATTGTCCAAAAATACCCCACCTATGGCAAAGAAATGTACTCCATTGTACAATCATGTTTTCAATGGAAACATTACATTCTGGGAAAGGAGACAATCATCCACAATGATCACAAGCCTCTGCAGTTCATACAAACACATGGGAAGTTGCAGAACGACCTCCATCAGAAGTGGTCTTCCTACATCCAACATTTCCATCTCAACATCAAGTATAAGACAGGGAGCACAAATCTTGTCACTGACTTCCTCAGTCAACCTCTCATGGTTTCACTCACCACTGTGATCCATTCTTATGGACACGAGGCATCTGAGTGACCCCAACTTTATTATCAAGATCCGGACTTCACCACCACCTATCAGCTCTTGGGTAAAGGAACGAATGTCACCGATTTTCACATTCAAGACATATTTGTATGCCATCTGTTCCGTCTCTATGTTCCTGTAAGTGAGCATGAAAAGATGATTTTGGAAGCCCACTACAATCGGATGACAACACATTTTGGCGTGGATAAAACTGTGGTCGTTCTACAAAAACATTTTTATTGGCCAAAACTTTGACAGGACGTCGGCAAGTATATCATATATTTCACTGCATGTGCCATTTCTAAGCCAACCATCAAGAAGAAAGGCTTATACACCCCTCCTCCTACTCCCAATAACCCTTGGGAATCCATCTCTATGGATTACATGTTTGGCCTTCCGTCCACCAAGCAAGGCAATGACTTTGTATTTGTGTTCATTGATTAGTTTTCGAAGATGGCTATCCTCACAGCCTCCAAGAAGAACATCACATTGGAAAATACTGCCAAGATCTTCTTCGAACGAGTGTGGGTCCATTTTGGGATACCACAGACCATTATCTCCAACTAGGACAACAGGTTCCTCAGCACATTTTGGTCGAGTCTCTAGTCATTGTTGGACACCAAGCTCACTAAATCCATTACTTTCCACCCCCAAATAGATGGAAAAATAGATGTCGTTAATCAGATAATTGTGCACATCCTGCACATGTACAACTCTAAGAATCCACGTAAATGGGATGAGAGTCTCCCCTATGTTCAACACAGTTACAATAAGGCTCTCCATAGATCCATCGACCATAACCCATTTCAGGTGGGGTTGGGATTCCAACTCTTGAGTCCCACTGATGTTGCACTACCTCTTGAAACCACATAGAAAAACTCTTCCCATGTTCAGTATGAGACTGAAAAATCAACCAAATTCATTGAGAAGGTTCAGCACATCTGCCTTTGTGTCCATGAGATTTTGCAAAAATCCAATGCTAAGTACAAGCAGTGCCATGATCAACATAGGGTACTGCACCAGTTTCAGATTAGAGACAAGGTCTGGCTACATTTTCATAAAAATCATCCTACAGGGCCCCATCAAAAGCTTTTCCCACTTCATTATGTCCTTTACACTATCACCAAGGTTGTGGGTAGAAATTCTTTTGAGATCAACACTCCACCCTTCCTTGGCTTGCACCTAGTGTTCAATGTGGACCTCCTTCAACCATATCTTCCACCATTACTAGACACCTCAGAGATCGCATAAAAAATGACACCAATAGAGCTCAAACCTGAATGCATGGAACATGCATCCACTGATCATATACTGGACATAAAGGTCAAGGGCACTCGCCAACAGAGGATCCAACTTTATCGGGTTGTCAAGGCAAGGAAGCTCCTACACCAAGGCAAGTGGCTCACCCGGGGCCAAATTCAACAAAATTTTCCTCACCTGATGGGGTAACTCAATGTAATGGAAACCATTTCTTCCTAAGGGAGTATGAATGATCCAGGTTGATATTGGTGGCCACCCACCTGTTCCAACTGGCTCCTCTTGAAAGTTTTTAGTTCAACACGTTCTTCTGTACTTATTTGTAATTGTGGGTTCTACACTTCCAGGGTTGTTTGAATCGCTACACATATTCCAGGAGGAGACTGGCGTCCTCCCACCTACTCCAACTGGATTATTTTGGATTTTTTCATGTCAGGACATCTTTCTGTACTTCCAGGGTCGTTTTGGGGCCATAAATAGTGTTCTTTTGTCTCGCCACAGTCAAATTGTAGACAAAGTTAGAGTTTGATGGCGTAATGTGTATTTATTGAAAATACCTTTCCAACGGGCTATCACACACCTAAAATAGAGGTCGTATGAAAAAATTACGACCCAAAGAAGTTGAGGTACCAACTTACCCATAGGGGCCCACATGGATTTTGGATTTTCACCTCCTAGGGTTAGGTTTTTGGATGTCTAGGGTTTTGGCATTCATGAGTAATATTAAAAATGCCTCTGGAGCCTCATTGTAATAAAAAACAAATTGCTCAGACGTATGCGCGTAGCAACCACATCTCTTCTTAGAGATAACTACCACCATTTGAGCAAGTTGTTTCAGTTCTGTAGTTTTACAGTTCATCCTACATCATTTATTTAATAGAAGATATTGTTCATTGGATATCTGTGTTGTTCTCCATATCTCTGTGTTTATTGTATTCAGTCTGTTAATGAGTTCATTTCGCTCCTAAATCATGATCAATCATCGAGATTGTAGAAATATTGTACATAGAAGGAGAGGAAGAGAATTTTTAGTTCAGTCCTATAATAGAAGATTTGGTAAGTCCTATTCATAAAGGATCATGTGTCGATTCCACGACCCTGTGTGCGTCACCTAGATCATAAATCACATTCGAGTATTTTTCAAAAGCACTCATAGTTAATGAGGGCGGGAAGAGTAGCAGTAGCCAGATCATTGGAAGCAATGTGTAGAGTCATAGTCAATCAACATTGCCTAGGGGGGGTTCTACACAAAGCAACATGGCATGGGTATATTACATCCTTAGACTTCTCGAGTTTTAGGGATTTGGGTTAAAGGGCCCAAAACAACATCTATTTGTCTATGAGATAATTTGGGTTGCAAAGACTGTCCACAATGAGGCCGTAAATATTGTGCAGTTGGAAACAACATTTAGAGGTTGCACATTAGTATGGTACATGAAACTGCAGAGTACCATGCCTATGGGACAAGCTAGGATGTTAGCATAAATTAGACAAGCATTGTTGAAAGATTTCAAGAAGTCAAAGTCTAAGTCGCAGTACATTACAGAGTTGAAGGAAATCAAGCAAGTGCAAACTAAATCAATCTGGGATTATGACCAACGTTTTAAAGATCTGATGGGTAGATTGACTTTCCAGATCGCTGATCAACAGAACCAAGAATGGTTTATTACAAGACTTCTACCACACATTTGTAGGTCGTTGATTCAACAAAAGGTTGCGTCACAGCTTAAAAGCTTTGGAGATTGCAATGAAATTGGAAGCATCCCCCTGTAGGAGACAATGGAGGGATGGCCCAAGTATAGACACAATTGGTTTCCTTGACAATTCAACTGGCAAAGCTTACAAAAGGGAAGGAGAAACGGGAACAAATATGGTGTATTAATTGTAGGAGTGAAGGCCACCATAAGGACGAATGCACAACATTTTCATAATATTTGGCGACTGGAGCACTGAATCCATTACCAGGAGGGTGATACTGTGAGATATGTAAGAAATGGGGTCATCATCCGACTGAGTGTCCATTACTACAGAAATATCAAAGTACACCAAGGAAATTATTTTGCAACTGCTACAAGTCAGTCAAACATGAAGAGAAGGATTGTCATGCCTTCGATTTGATGAGAGAGATCACTTCATATATGTATATGATTCAAGAGGATAATGTTGTGACAGAAGGATGTGTTCCACGGTATAATAATCAATAAGGATTTAATCCAAGAAACAAAGGAAATTTTGGCAAAGGTCGAGGTAGAGGAAATTTTGGAAAAGGAGGTAGAGGACTGATAATATGTTACAATTGTAATCAACCAGGGAACTTAGCTCGTGACTCCCTAAACCCTTGTACAACATGTACATACTGTAGAGCATTGGACCATGTGAAAAAATATTTTCCTCAACTACTTGCGAAATGTCATGAAAGAGGAAATCAGAACCAGAACCCAAATCAGAATGTACAAAAAATATCAGTCGAAAAGTGCAATGAAGGACCTAGAATAGTAGTTGTTATGTGCAAAGGAATTTGAATAGAGGATGATGTGATGAATGGAGAGAAACATGTTGAGTAGTGGGTAAGGAAGTCAACAGGACCTATGCCAACATTCGACCCTGGACAAAAGAAGTAGACGTATCAGAGGGAAAGAAAAGAGATACCAGGACCGGATTGGGTAGCATCATCCACATTTGCACCTCATGTCTGTGATCGTACTATGCCAAATAAATATCTTGGGAAGTTAAGTACTATAAGAGAGTTCATGAGAATTTGCGTAGAGTTAATGAAACTCAAGACCCTAGTGGGAAATTCTTGCAGTGAACTTTTCTTTATGTTTATGCACCAAATTGTAGCTATACCACCACCATTAGAAGAATAGTTCTCATGCCATTTCAAAATCGAGGTCATAATAGAGACTATGAGAAGTATTGCAGTAGTTACAACTATTTTACATTGCGACTCAAAACCCTCAAGGAAAATTATTGCAGTACAATCATCCCTTTGTTTATGAATTAGGTTAATGTTGGACCAGTTCCATTAGAATCATAATGGGTATGCATTTTTATTAGGTTCATAATAATAATTTTGCGAAATATTGCAAAACTTACATTGTTTCACGTTGAGACCTCAATACCCTCATGATAATTTTGGTGTGATTATATTTATGTTTGTGATCTAGATTATAGCAAGACCAATTCTATTAGAAGTGGAATGGCCATGCCATTTCTATATTGGGATAATAATAATGATTCTAATTAATATTGAGGAAGTTATGTAAACATTTTAAAATAGTAGCCTCCAAACCCTCTTTGCATAAAGGAGCCATTAAAAAGAAATCTATTTCATCAAAACCCTAGTTCTGTTTTTAGGTTTTTCTAAGGAAGATGTATTTTACAATAAATATAAGGGGCATAGTATTGAAGAATACATAAAAGGTAGTAAGTCCAAATATTAACAGTCTTGGAAACACTTTATGTACCTTAATTTTAGGAATGACGTGGCCATATTGGGTCCATCAATGTACTTTAAGGAGATGTTTAGACTTATAAAAGAAGAATATGAAAAATATTTTTAAACGATGGTCTCAAAGCATGAAGAAGGATACAAAGAGCACATGATAACTTGCCACTATAGGTTTATGGATGTCTTCAACAAGACAAGGTTATTATTTCTGTAAATACCATAACAACAAGCATGATTTCATCGATATATTGACTTGGTTAAAATATTGCAAATCCCTTGAAGCATATCTAGAGAAAATAGGTTGAGGATGAGAATGTTCAATTTTTTTAAGATTCCAATGTTAATATGGATAAATAAGTTTTGATTTCATATTTCATGATATAAGATATGGATGGTGGAAATATTATTCTTGGATATCCTTGTTCCTTGGATGGGCTCATTCGGAATGGTGGAAATATTATTCTTGAACCTATAGACACATTAGATGAAGATCCCAAGGTTGAATAGAAAGGGCGGGAGGGAAGAGGACACAATGCATGGTATATTTTTTGCATTTTTCATTCATTCATGGGCCTTAACTACCCTGTTACTATTATAGGTGGATGTTAGTGATTTCCCTAGGGATATCGTAAAGAAATCCTTGCATATTATGGATCAATTTCCGGGAGCAAAAGATCAATTATGAAAAAGGAGCCTACACCCAAAGAAAATCCCCTATAATGGATATAAAATGCAATAAGAATCTATGGAACACTATTTAATTTATTAAAGGAACAACTTAGTGAACAATTAAAGAAAGAAGAATCAATAACTAAGATTGGTGCATATCACCACACATACTATCATGAGAAACAATAATCATGAAGGCAGTGTTGGTGATCATCAATAACATGAATAGACCTATTATAATACATAAATATGGACCATTAATAACACAAACGACTAAAGAAGAGAAAAAAGTAGCATAATGGAAAACAACGGCTTTAAACATTCAAATAAATAAAATTTTAAAATTCTTTTGTATTTGAAAATGTTGATGTGAAGTTTAAATATGGGTATAGTTAAAAATCACATTTAAATTCAAATTTAAAGGTGTGAGTTGGTTATAGGTTGGATGGTTGACATGAATGAATGTTATCCTCCTCAATGGGTTTAATTCCCTTTAAAATGACATGAATAAGTATATTGTTGTAATGGCTTACTAAATTCACTCTTCCATAGCAGGGCTAAAAAAATATAAACCAAACTCTAAGATCAAACTTAAAAAAAAAAATTAATTGCAGAGCTATTTTACCATCTTACCAGGAAATGCAAATATTGTCGAGAACTAGTGTCTTCGACCGAAAAAAGGGAGACTGTTGTTTGCTGGATAGCCATCAAAAACTATTTTACGGCTCTCTGCACAAAAATGATCTAAATTTCCCTTCATGTAAATGATATATAATCATTAATGTCGAAAATCGATATACTTTGTTTTCTTCTTCCATTTTAGCAGCTCCTTGATCTGATCAATAGCGAATCCCGTGATTTCTTGTTAAAAGACAAAAACAGGACCTTATTTTCTTATTATAAATGTTTACAAAAATTGCGTGAAGCTTTCTTGAAGTATCCAAGCTGTACCGCCTTACAATTATAATCCCAAACAACACAGTGATCCTGGAATTCTCTGGACAGAATTTTCTTGTCGAGCTCAGAACTCTCCATATTGTTTATGTAAGAAAGTCATATGAACAAAGAATTGGTGGTTTCCAGGCGTCCTCCCAACCATGGATGCATTTTCCCGTGCAGAAAGTTTCATCATATCATTTTTCAGAGGGGTTTGTCATCGGCTACAGCAAGAGTGTTTTGTCTGAATGTTTACACAAATGGGGAATGTCAATAATTTGATAATATTACTTAATCAAGATTAGCCAATGTGATTTCTGGGGATTTTCCATAATTTTCACAATCCACATAAATTGTTTTGTGAAGAGAAATTACAAAGTAACTTTACTTTTATTCATAGTATATCGTATATCTAAATTTTACTTCTAATAACATTATAATTTTGATTTCATATGCACATTGCATCGAAATAATTATATATATTTAAAATTAATTTTTCTTAATTAAATTAATATAAATTATAGAGTAGATTACAAATTATTTGTAACTAAGTGTAAATTCACCAAACTTCTTGTGGTGTTTAGTGTCCAACCATAGAAATCATTTATGGATTACAATCCCAAGCCATAACATGATACCCCTAGAGTGAAGGAAGTTCCTGTAGGACTTTAATCTCAGTGAGTGTGACCTATCTCTCTCACAACATGACTAATTTGTTCACTACTAAACACTCCAAGCCCTCATCGAGAAATCAATCAGCCTTAGCACTTTCTTCTCTTTCACGACATAAGGAAGATCTTGCATTTTCGTGCTCCACAATTCTTCAATAATCTTCTTCCCTTCGAGTGCAAGCAAAAAGTATCCAAACTTTTGTTTTCCTACTAGGAGCAACTTGGGGAAGATACACTTGCCAAAAGAGTCCATGAGAAGCACTAATATGGTTGTAGATTTTAATAGTGTTTGTTTCCACTATTGTAAACATTCCAACTACAATTTACCATTTTGTTTCTTCTTCCAATTCTCAGAGCAAGTCCCTAACCCCCATAGGCTCTTTCCAACAATAATTTTGTGGGAATTCTCTTTTCATTTCCAAGCATAAAGAGCCATGGGTTTACACAAGTTTCAATGAACAAAGAGAGGAAGAACATTATAATGGGAGAGTGGATGATGCTCTCCCAATTCGAATGGCTAAGAATAAGAATGATACATGAATAAAAGAGAGTAGTAATTTTCTCCCAAGAGTTGCATAAAACAAGTGCACTCTTCTCAAAAAGCAAGGAGAAACATCCAAAAAAAACATCCAAGTCAAATATTGATGGGAAATGTTTGTAAGGAAGCATGGGTAAGGAAGGTTTTACATTGAACGAAAAGTGTCGAGTCATATCACCCATGTGGGCCCTCCTTTCCTCTTCCCCCTTGGTATCATGATGGTCCTTTTATTACTTCGCAAAAAACCTTTTTGGTGGATATTTCATTACTATGTATTTATTTTAATTCATTCTTTCATATGCATAAATACACCATGGAAAACATAAAAATCACAACATAATTCTAGCCCCACCTTACGCACTCATTTAGATTGGCAAGTTGACCTTGGGCAAGTGAGCTTCACACTAGAAATATAGACAATGCAATTACATTGTTTACAAGCAAGTCATTGGACCCTAATTTCTTAGCATTTTTCTTTCAAAGGATCTTCTCTTATCCTTCAAACATGCTTCCATTACAACCTCCAAACATTTTTTATTTCTTTCATTTGATTTCTCACCTTTCTAAATAAATGATCTATGCCAATTTAACTTGCAGACCATAACAAAAAAAATGGATTTCAGTTGATATACTAGTTTCTAATATTTAAACGAACTACTAAAAAACAAAATAAAGTAATAGTAAGTAGAAGTCTGAACCCAAGTCCAAAGCTATGTGTGCATCATCAACATCTGGTGTAATAGGGTGGAGGAGATCTATGCAATTTATGTTCCACTCCTTTTGTGGTGGTTTCTCCAATAGAAACCCTCTTGGAGCCTTGAATTGCTTGGAAGAGAAAGTGGTACTTTGCATTCAACCACCTAAGTTTCTCCCTAGTTTCCTTCAAAGTAGTGTTTCTACTCTCCTACACCTCCTTGGTTTTCCAATATGAATCCAATAATAGAGAATCGAATGGTATAGATTCTGACGAACCTTAGATGAGTACCAGAGTAACAAGAGTCATAGATGACTTAAGAACCTGACAACAAAGATGAATGTGAGCCATTTACCAGGAGGAGAAGTCGTCACAGTCGTCATATCGACTCAAATACCACTGGAGTTAATGAAGTAAACACCAACCGCTCAATTAAATCGATGGTTGGGAGTCATTGCAGAGTGTGAAGGTGAAATTAGCGGACGCGCTAGTTCGCAGCCCACAATTCACCAACGTCGTTGATCTCATCGAGTTGGAAGATCAACGACCAAGATTAGATCAGAGTCGGGCGAGAACTTCCCAAATTGCGAAAATTGGACCCACAATCACTGTGAACCGTCGATCTGTGAACCGGGATCAATGGTGGGGAATCATTGCGGAGCGCGAAGGTGAAATTAGCGGACGTGCTAGTTCGTGGCCCACAATTCACCAACGTCGTTGATCTCGTCGGGTTGGAATATCAATGACCAGGAATAGACTAGGGAATGTAGGCTTATAGGTTATCACAACTTAGAGACAATCTACATGAAAGGAACTTATTTTACTTTGCATATGTATATAACAAAGACCAAGTAAATTGGTGAATAATAGGCTAGAAAAAAACAATCAATTTAGGGTTACAAAACAATTTGGAAGTAGCATCAATCCTACATGTATATTCTCTAAACCATGCTTTTGTGAGACTATGATATCACTTGGTACAAAAAAGGGATATAAAAAAACCAAAGAAATCTAGGAAGAGGATTAGTGGCATTTAGGGAAAATACAAGAACCATTAAAATCCAAAATCTTTGAATGGTTTACATTGAAAAATAAGATATTGACTTGGGATAATCTACTGAAGTGATCATGGGTGGATCATGGTAGGGCCTTAGATTATGTTTTATTTATCATGGAAATAATGAAAGCGTGTCATCACATCCTCCTTCATTATGATTACACTAAATATTTATGGTTGGATACTAGTACATAGACAAGAGCAAGAGGAAAGTGGGATGGTCAAATTTTGGAGGCTGATTTGGAATCATAGCTAGAGGATCATGATGTTTTTATGACCCTGATGGGGGCATATATTGTTGGAGATGTGTTATATTCTTTGCATGTATATTGTGAATTCATGCATGAGGTGTTAGTTCTATCATGTGGATTATACACTCAAGGATGAGATGTTAGTTCTATCATGAATAGAGAGGTGTAGCTCTAAGTTAGTTTGGTTTTCTCCATTAAGGGTTTTCAGGGTAAATCTCTTTGTATTGTGTGTGTGTCATTCTTGTCCTTTCTATTTTATTTAAGAATATATATGCATTGCTTCACTTGAAAATGTTCCTCACATTATCCTCTAATTACCTTAGCAAACACTAAACAAGTGCATAAACATATAGATATATGATACAAACAACAATGATATTTCCAATTGTATCATTTGATTAAACAATACATGTATAGAATTACTTTCAATACATAGATGAAGTTACAACTTTGTGACCTCCCCTATGGCATAAGAGAATGGTAGAGTTAGAGTAGTGATCATGGGTGCAAAATTTAATTATGTAAGTGATAAAGAATATAAGTGTGTCTCTTCTTTGTTTGGATGAAATATAAGTAGTATATTTCATTTTTGCATAGCATTTGTAGGAAAATGTTGGTGCAATGCACATTCCTTCTATAGTCAAATCTCAATATAGTTAGCTTATTTTTAAATAAATTTTTCATATTTCTCCTCAAACTTTTGATTTCACATATGTTGAAAAGTGTCTTAGTTTTACATGGCTTCATAATGTAGGGCACATTTTATGGAGAACCTTGATTTTGGTTAACTCTATTCAAAATATTATATTGATTTTCTATAATCATGCACATGAAATGGAACGAGAACAAAACATTTWCTTTCACTATATCTTTAATGTCCTATTTTTTATATCTATCTCARATTTTCTTTCCTAGTGTTGGAGGTATTTGTTGGAGGTATTTGGAGATAAATATCCAATCATAAGAGAGGTTGTTGTCTTTACRAGGGTGGGGAGGATTTTGTRTCTATTTATCCAGGTGTTTGAGAGTGAATTGGTGTCATAGCGAGCGATTGTAGAGATATGTCAATGAAATATACCATTCAATCAGTTGGTCGAATGAGAATGTTGAAKTGAATTAAGGGTTRGACATGTAGGATGAGGAAAGGAATAAGGAGCACTATTATGTTGTTAGTGAAGTGTATWTAGTAGTTGCAGTCAAAGTATCTCCAACAACAACTATTTATTTGTACCAGTGGCCTTCCACAATTGTGATGGTGGGGATGGACACATAGGATGAGGGAATGAGTTCATGTTGGGTGGAAACATAGRGTGTACCCAAGTATTTGCAAATAAATCTTAATACCATACCACTAAACATCAAATAGRRGGACAAAGTCATGCATTTAGATCATGGAAGGGACATTGAATGGATAGCTTTAACATCTATGAATCATTAAAAGGATAATATGGAGGATCTTCATGTCATCCTAAAGCAGATTTGGGGTGGCTCGTGTATTAAGAAAACTCCATACAATGAGATTCGAGGGGATATGTGCATCGTTAATATGAAGTGCAAAATCCATACAACACACTAAGAAGTCATAAGTGGGGTGTGATGCACCTAGTGCTAATCATTTGTGGGACTGACATTTCTTTGTATCAAGGGAAACACCACATTCTTTGTAACATTGGATCATCGGCCTCAAATGACGTATATGGTATTTGAGGATATTTTACAACACCTGGTCATCCAAGTAAGTCTCCAAAAAACTCATGAATGGTGCCAACAAAAATCGTGGTGATAATCATGCTAAAAATTATTTGAGGCTATCTTATTCCAAGCAATGTTTTGATGCATAAAAAAGCAGTGCATTGATGGAAAAAATATGTCGTATGCTGGTATGCTTCTCCAATATTGACTCTACCCAGTGAAACAATATATGAATAAGTAGATTTATTAGATGACTAAGTGTGGAAAAACTTCTACCTTTATCTATGATTGTTGCAAGGTAAAGGATACATCATTTTGAGTCTATATATAGCACCAAAAAATCAACATACATTCTCAACTTGTTTTTTTTCTTCCTTGCTACAACCATTGGACCCTGTTACAGCCTCAAACATTAGGAAAAGGATTCATTTCGACCCTCGTTTAATGTTCATGAAAATTGTGCTCGTAATTTGAAGTATAAAGTTATAAACTTAGAAAGAGAAATCACATTAAGAGGCCTATTAAAGATGTTTTTGAACAAGCCTGATAAGGATGAAGGGTCAAAGCTGAAAGTCTAGCCCGAGGAAAAAAGAGAGAGTCGTTCACTTTTGTTTATGCAAGCGCCTATTAATTATAGTTGATTTGTTGTTGATCTACTTCATATATTCATTTTGTTTTAGCAGATGTAGAATTCTACCGAGTGGAGAGTTAGCCTTGGGAAAGGGATCCACATTGTTGTTTTAACGGACTTTGTTGGTATTATATTAGTTGAAATCAGTCTTGCTTTAACGTTCAAAACTGAAATATAGTAAAAACCGTCCTAAGTCCTACCTCATTTTTGTAAGCAGATA
The DNA here is from genome assembly GCA_009831015.1 of Picea engelmannii. Lineage (NCBI taxonomy): Eukaryota > Viridiplantae > Streptophyta > Pinopsida > Pinales > Pinaceae > Picea > Picea engelmannii. Next base: position 995,543 of record ML782313.1, on the reverse strand, counting down.
CTCTTGAAATTTGAAATATGTTCCTTTTAAAGCATGGAAGATCCATCATTTTATGACCATTATAAATTTTTATTATTTTTAAATAAGCTTGGTGTTTGCATAAGCCAGATAATTATTAGTTTTGGGAACAGTTGGATGATGAATTGTCTAAAGAGGGTTGAAGTATGGAAAATAAAGTTTACAATGTACATTTTTCACAGGGGAAGAAGAAAGATTGAAGCACAAATCATCATTTAAAGACCCTTGAGACTCCAAATTTAAGGTTAAAATATCCTATAGACTTTTTCAAAGTACTAAACAAAGAAAATTCCAACTTGATTTATTGTTTAAGGGTAACACATCTATGTTTTCATATGGCACAAGGACTAAAAAGATTGGGTTTCGCACAAAATCGCAGTCATGTTTTTTTTTCTCTCAAGCCACTAGACATTACATCACGAATACTAAAAAGTGAAGACTATTATGACTAATAACAAATTAGGTGTGTTATAAACTACTCTCAATTGTGAAACCAAAAACCAAATATGTGTATTCTCACCATCATTGGAGGGCCTTCATCATAGATATAGCCTACAACATAAACACGCAATAGAGTACAGAACAACCAAATGACTTCCTTGATGTTAAAGAGAAAAAAAGGATTCACAAATAATAGGGGGCATGAAGGTCCTCTAATGAATGTAGAATAAATGAAGAAAAATATAGCTATGGAGTTGGAAATTGAAGATGCTACTCTTCAAAACATTAGTGTAAACAACCATTTCTAATGGTTGTTGGCTTTGGACATATCCAAATAATCTTGCAAGAAATTCAAAACAATATAGGGGGTGAATCCATGAAGACATTCTCCACTTTTTAGTGAAATGTGGCTATGAAAATTTAACATTTTACATATTATTTAAATTCAAGCCATTGAGGCTTGTAAATTTTGAAGTGTAGTAAAAAATTAATTTGTAGGGAACTGTGTTATCTTTCTAACTATATTCATTTTCTAAATACTAATGTCACTTAATGTGTCAAATTTGTATTCAATATGTGTTCTTCCTTGCAAACTTGTGGAAAATTTAACAAGTTAATGTAGCCCACTTTTTTTTTTCTCAAAATTATATCTTTTATTGTTTTTTGAAGCCCACAAATTAATATTTAAATTTCATTTTATACACCTTTGTGTTCCCAACAATTTTGATTTTCTTGTTTACAAAATTGAAAAACCAAAGATACCCTTTTGAAAATGAAACATCCATGGAGAATGCACATATTTTTAATAATTTTTTGGTTGGGTAGATTTTATGCTTTTGGCTTTTCTTTGAGAGCTTTCATAATTGTAGGAAAAAATTGAAGTATTAGTCTTAGAAAAAAATAAATTAAACAGATCTTATGAAATTGAAAATATAAAAATGATATGCCATTGGATAGAGGATTCAATGACAAATCCACTAGAATCAAGTTTTTCACCATTCTTGGAAGAGATGGAGGGATTTCACTTCCACCTTGATCAAATCCCTCAATTGATGTGATTGTTTATTTAAACTCTCAATCATGGTTTTAAACGCTTGATGAGGTTTTATCTTAAACGAGGGTGTGCATAGACCATTTCCACATGCCCTGCTTGCCAAAAAGTGCAACCCAACTTCATGGTTCCACCCTAGAAAGGGTCCTTAGTAGAGAAACTAAGTGTAAAAATACAAATCTCTTACTCTATGATGTTAGCATAAACATGTATATCACTTTTACAAAGAGAATAATTGTGCCAATTTATAACATATATTACTATAATAAAACATATGTGTATGAATAGATAATAGATGTAAGAAAATATTGCATCTCAACATAAGGGTTGATACCAAGATGGGAAGAGATTGATTTAAAACTGGAATGTTGAAGAAGATTTTTTGTGGATGAACCATTGGCTATTAGAAACTTGGTACACAAAAGGGTAATAGAGAAGTTGTGGTAGGGTAAATCAATATTATGTGAATGTGACATCAACTCTTGATTTCCTACACAAAACTAGTATACCTCCAAGAGAAAATTTATGTGCACAAAAAATATTTACTTGTCATCACCTAGTAATTAAAACAAGGCGATGGAAAAAATAAATAGAGAAGAAATATATGCTTACTTTGCAAATTATAAGAAATTGAAGATGAAAAACATGTAATTATACATTGTTCTATGCAGAAAGAAGACAAAAACTAATTCAATATGAATATTTGAGTAGCCTACATAACTTGTTGTGTTTAACACCAAAATAAAAAATACAATAACAATAAAAACATGTTAAGACCCAATAAGCATATTTTTTCATCCTTAATCCTCTCAATCTTACAAGATCTTCCATAAATTTAAATAAAAATATTTTATCCTAATTTATTTAACATTCTAATTAGTGAAAAAATATCCATCATACAAATCACTTAAGAGAGTGAAATCATTTTCATTGTATTCACTGATGTGAGCATCATGTGGAGTAAAGAAAGGTATCTATTGCGGCACCTTCCTATCTGTTAAATATAATGTAACCTCAACAGGATGACTGTACACTGTCAGTTGTCTTGGCCAGTTGTACTTTCTATTCTTGATTTGCTTGAGCCTATTTAGCTCAGCTATTTCCCTTTGCATAGTAATTCTTCATGATCTTCTTCATGTACTCGTTTTGTACTCTTCTACTTACATTATAATATACTGTTTTATGTTCTATTCTTTCTCTCTGCATTTCTTGCTTCACAATTTATCATGGTATCAGAGCTTCAGTGGTAAGCCTCTTCACACAGGCTGGAGAGCAACACGATCCTCAAACAGCGCAGAGATTACACGGATCTTGAGAGCATTCGACACAGACTTTTCACAAGGCTTGGAGAGTTGTCTGTGATACTCTCAAAAGATCCTCGCAAGAAACTCCCACGAGGAAGAAGACCGTCATAATCTCAAAAGATTGACATAGCATGCTCACCAATGAAGCAGAGCGTAATACGCTCGAAAGATCGAGGAGCAGAAACACGAGAAGGAAGAAATATTAAATAATCGTGAAAAATTTTAGGATTCATCAAAGATTCACGAAGAAGAGCTGCAGGACGCAGGAAAATTTGAAGAACTTGAAGAATTCGTTCAAGATTCTTGCAGAAGGCAGAATCATTTAAAGATTTATGAGAATTCTCTCAAATCTATCAAAGATTGCAGCAGACAATGCCAAGCTTCACAGAACTCATGAAATTCTTTTAAATCTTTCAAAGAATCATGAATTTTTCTTCCGCAGGTGCAAAGATCGCGTCTAAGGAGCAAAGCATAGTCGATGCAGCCGTAAGATCTGACCTGCGAACAAATCCGAGGTGAAAATCTAGTTCATAAGGGACGAGGAGAGCGCAGAAAAGGCAAAAGAGTTTCAACCGTTAGATCTTGCACAGAGGATCGACAGTCGTTGGATCTGTGAGAAAGTGCACGAGGTTTAGTCCTCTGGATTGCACAGGAGAAATTTTGACTTGCGAAGTCACGAAAGAATCTGTACCATCCATCTCAAAGGACAGGTGGCAACAGATCTAAGTGCCATCTCATTTCGGCATCTTAGTGTTCGCAATTTGGGTAACTCGGTGACAAGACTTCTAAAGTCGCGAAATAACGAATCGTGAAATCCCGAATCGTGAAATAATGAATCGTGAAATCCCTTCAAAGTTTCTTGAAGGGATCACTTTTCGACTGTAGAAGTCGCGAAGTGCCGAGAGCTGAGGCACGAGGGAACACGTGGAAGAGCCATAAGGTGGGGCCCGCGTGATAGATAGGCTGACACGTGTCGCCTAAAAAAAGGAGTCAACACTCCATTGATTTCTTGCATCTCGGGGATTCACGGTATAAGAGCGTTACGGCTCGACGCTTCAACCTGCGAGGTTGCGAATAGTGAAAAGCGTCAAGGGAGTATTCAACTCGGCGTTGACTTATCGCGTCTCTGGAGATCGCAACAAGAGGGAATGAGAGTTCAACCCAAGAACTCACGAAGGTGCGAGTTGCGAAAAGGACTTTGGGTTAAGCCCTTGGTCATAGCATTGTGGTCGCTCAGAGGATAAAGAATCGGCACAAACATCGCTATTCTCCAAATCGTGAAAAGCCGATAGCGCTTTAACATTTAGGCCCGTGGTCACATTGCACGGAGACTAAGGGCCAAATCAAGGCTGATAAGCTCTCTTTGGCAATCGACGTTTTGGCGATCGGAGGTTGGAGTGACAAGAGATCGGAGGACTCGTATAACGAAGTCCCAAAGTCAGAATTGTGAAGCCAAAAAATCGCGAAGTCGAAACTCACGAAATCACAAATCACAAAGTTCTGAAGCCACTGGAAATTACACGCAGGAGACAGGTAAGTAAGAATTTTTTTTCTGTTTTGTTAAATTCTTTAAAATATGGCGACGTCTAGCAATTTAGGACCAACTCAGGGTTCGATTCTTCTTGAAAAGAACTATGAGTTCTAGTCTCTTCGGATGAGATCATTCTTGCAAGCACAAGAGTGTTGGGATCCAATGGATCATGGATATGTGGAACCAGATCTAGCAGACCTGTCTGCCATGACAAACCAGCAGAAAATTGCTCAAGCAACGCAGAGAAACAGAGAAAATAAAGCTAAATTATGGATTCAAAATTCTGTGGATGACTCGATTTTTCAAAAATCACAGGCGCTAGTACTTCAAAACAAGCCTGGGACATCCTTAAATCTTCCTACCAAGGAAATGACAGGGTCAAAATAGTTAAACTGCAGACCTTGAGGACGCAATTTGAGACTCTAAGGATGACAGAGTCCGAAAATGTGGATCAGTTCATGACCAGAGTCATGGGAATCGTGAATCAGATCAGATTAACTGGTGAAATCATCACTGATCAACACATTGTTGAGAAAGTCCTCAGAAGATTACCAAAGAAATTTGAAATTGTTGTAACAACAATCCTTGAATCCAAGGATCTGTCAAGTTTTTCAACAGATGAATTAATTGGTTCCCTGGTGACACATGAGACGAGACTGCATCTCACTGATGAGTTAATCGCCAATGCTTTCAAAATGCAATTCTCCTTCAACAGAGGGAGAGGTAGAGGAAAAGGAAGAGGTCACCAAGAACGAGGGTGTAGTCACAGTAATCCTCATTCCAATGGAGGACACAGACAACAACAACCGAATCAACACTTCCAAGCACACAGACAACAAAATCAGAATCAGAGTTTTCAGCCTCAAAGAGGTAGAGGGAGAAGATCAAATGACAAATCAAGCATACAATGCTATTACTGCAAAAAGTATGGGCACTATGAATCGAAATGCAGAAAGAAGCAAGCAGATCACCTCTTAGGCAGAGCACATGTGTCAAATCATATGGGAGACACCTCAAGAGGTATGTTTCTCTCATGCCAGAAGACTGAAGAACAACCTAAAGATCTCTGGTTGCTGGACAGTGGATGCAGCAATCACATGACAGGTAACAAAGAATTACTTTCATACATTGATTCTTCAATCTCATCTGATATTACACTTGGAAATGATTCTTTAGTCAAAGTTCAAGGAAAAGGAACTGTTCCTATTCTTACTAAACATAATGTAAAGAAAGACATAAACAATGGCTAGCATGTTCCATATCTGAAACATAATTTTCTAAGTGTAGGAAAACTCATTGAACATGGCTATAAGGTACTTTTTGAGGGAGCATCTTGCAAAATATATGACAAAAACCCCAGTAGAAAATTAATTTCTGAAATCCATATGACTCCGAATAGGATGTTTCCCCTTACACTCAGAACTGCAAATATGATTCAACCATATGCACAGACTGCATCTACCCTGAATGAAACAATGGTTTGGCATACAAGATTTGGACATCTACCATTTCAGAGTCTAAGTCTTCTTCAGAAGCACTCCATGGTCAAAGGTGTTCCTATCTTTAAAGAGCAAATTCCCCCATGTGAGTCTTGCATACTTGGATAAGAGAACTAGTTTTCCACAGTCATCAAATCAAGCCAAACAACATCTTAAGCTTGTTCACGCTGACCTATGTGGACCAATGCAAACAAAGTCCATAGGTGGCAGCTTTTATTTTTTGACGTTTATTGATGATTTCAGCAAAAAAATATGGATCTATTTTCTCAGACACAAGTCTGAAACTTTTGCAAAATTCAAAGAATTCAAGGCAAAAGCTGAAAAATAGAGTGGCAAATATATCAAATCACTCAGGTCAGATGGAGGAGAAGAATACAACTCTAGAGAATTTGCAAATTTCTGCAAATCATAAGGCATTATTATGCAAACAACAACCAGGTATACTCCACAACATAATGGAGTGGCTGAAAGAAAAAATCAGACAATAATGAATATGACAAGAACACTTCTCAAAGAGAAAAGTTTGTCAAATATTTTTTGGGCTGAAGCAGTAGCATGCTCAGTTTATCTCCTGAATAGATCTCCAACCACAAGTCTAAAGATAAAAGTCCCCTAAGAAGCATGGAGTGGGACAAAGCTAAATGTTGCACATCTAAGGACATTCGGATGCATAGCATACACTCACATACCTTCCGAATTAAGGAAGAAACTTGATGACAGAAGTGAGAAATGTATTTTCACTGGATATAGTGAAACATCTAAAGCTTACAAGCTTTACAATCCAATCTCCAAGAAACTAATTCTCAGCAGAGATGTAAAATTTCTGGAAAATCAATTCTGGAATGATTTAGAAAATCAGCAAATGGACAGTCAAAATCCATTGCTGCCAAGTTCTGAAAACGCAGAAAATTCAGGAAAACAAGTACCTCAAACTATTCTTCCAAGATTGCAGGTACAAAGACAATCTGAAAATTCTCAGGATAACTCAACTTCCAGCAGGGACTCATTCTTTGAACCACAAAATCAGAGAACTCGAAGTTTGAGAGAAATCCATCAGCAGTTGGATGACTTTGAACAACACAACCTTTTTTCTTTAATGTCACGTCAAACTACATATTTTAAGGAAGAAGCTAAGGAGCCACATTGGGTTCAAGCCATGAACCAAGAAATTGACTCCATTGAGAAGAACAAGACATGGGATCTTGTTGATTTGCCAACTCACAAGAAGAGTATTGGTGTCAAGTGGGTTTACAAAACTAAACTCAATGAAAAAGGGCAGATTGAAAAACACAAGGCAAGACTTGTTGCCAAAGGATTCTCACAACAACCAGGTACTAATTATGGTGAAACTTTTGCTCCAGTAGCAAGACTAGACACTGTAAGGACTCTATTGGCCATAGCAGCCCAAAGCAAATGGCAAGTATACCAGATGAATGTCAAGTCAGCATTCATGAATGGTTTTTTAGAAGAAGAAGTTTATGTCGATCAGCCATTTGGATTTGAAGTCCAAGAACAACCAGCCAAAGTATATCGATTGAAGAAATCCTTGTATGGCTTAAAGCAAGCTCCAAGAGCTTGGTACAGCAGAATTGACACTTACCTGATCAAAAGTGGTTTCAACAGAAGCCAAAATGAGCCAACTCTTTACACCAAAACAGATCAGCACGGTAAAATTCTGATTGTATGTTTAAATGTTGATGACATGATCTATACTGGAAATCTTGAGTAAACAAATTTTAAACATGCCATGTAATCTGAGTTTGAGATGACAGATCTTGGCATAATGAAATATTTTTTAGGGATTGAGGTCAATCAATCAACCAAAGGCATTTTTGTCTGTCAGCAAAAGTATGCAGCAGACATCATCAAAATATTTTGCATGGAAGAATGCAATGCAGCAAAAACCCCTACACTTCTAGGCACAAAATTGAGCAAGAAAGATGAAGGCCCTATAGTGGACCCTACTCTGTACAAAATATTAGTAGACAATTTGTTGTATCTTATAGCAACTAGGCCTGACATTATGTATGCAGCCAACCTTGTTTCCAGATTCATGGAATCCCCCAAAGATTCTCATTGGAAAATGGAGAAACGAATTTTGAGATATGTTGCAGGAACTCTCAATTTTGGCTTATGGTACACTAAATCTGATAGTAATCAACTTTCTGGTTACACAGACAGTGATTTTGCAAGCAGCCTAGATGACAGGAAAAGCACATCTAGACATGTTTTTCACCTGGGCACGAACCTGATCTCATGGGCATCAAAGAAGCAGCCAATTGTCTCAATATCTTCTGCAGAGGCAGAGTATATCGCTGCTACCTCAGCTTCCTGTCAAGCTGTGTGGCTGAGAAGAATATTGAAAGATATGTCACATACAGAAAAGGATCCAACTCCTATTTTCTGTGACAATACTTCAACAATTGCTCTATCCAAAAATCATGTGTTTCACAAGAAAAGAAAACACATTGACACTCACTTTCACTTCATCCACGAGCTAGTCAATAATGGTGATATTGCACTTCAATTCTATGGTTCTCGAGATCATCTCGTCGATATCTTCACAAAGCCACTGGGAAAATTTGTTTTTGATTTTTAGAGACAGCACTTGGGCATAATCAGTGCTGATGTTTGTAACTGTTGAGTTTAAGAGGGAGTGTTAAATATAATGTAACCTCAACAGGCTGACTGTACATTGCCAGCTGTCCTGGCCAGTTGTACTTTCTAATCTTGATTTGCTTGAGCCTATTTAGCTCAGCTATTTCCCTTTGCATAGTACTTCTTCATGATCTTCTTCATGTACTCGTTTTGTACTCTTCTACTTACATTCTAATATACTGTTTTCTATTCTATTCTTTCTCTCTGCATTTCTTGCTTCACAATTTATCACTATCAAGAGGCATAAAGGACTTGGTTAGATTCATAGTACTTCCTTCCTTGGAAAAAACTAAAATATTCTCTCTACAGTCTTATATGAATCTGGTGATAATATCAATAGCGGGCCTAAAAGCACAAATTTATGCTTCAAAGCAAATTTAAACATATTTTCTAAATTAACAACATTTTGCGTGACCAAAAAGAACACCAAACTTTACTCCTTCCAGAACTCCCCTCATGGAGGAGTCATCTTTTCATAGAAAAAATATGTATTGACAAACATAGAAAAGAAGTCCTTCACACAGTATCACGTTGACGGTTGGAAAAACTCTCTCACTGATTGAGAGATGAAACTATCCACCCAAAACTCTCTGCAATACTTACAACCCTGCAATGGTATGCTAAGTCAGAGGATAGTGGCTACATGAACCATGTGCAAGAATTCATTGTGAGTGGCCTAATTAGAATAACATAAGTTTATGTTACACATGTTTCTTGCATCAAGAACCCACTGATTTGGACACTGCACTTTCAGTAACCCACATCGGTGACCACGAGCTGAAGTAGGAATGGATGACCCTGGAATTTAGTATCTCTACCATGGAAGTGCTTTTCATGCATCTGGGTGCTTTGTATTGGTTCATTGATGCATTTTGGCAGATAGCACGATCCATCAATTGGTCAAATGTTCTCTCTTCAACTACCTTAATTTCTAGGGGGTGATGGACTTATTGGCCCCTCTTCCTTGTCAATAGATATAATTCAGAGATTCTTCTATAATGAGACATCAATCTTCAAAAACTGAGAAAGGAACTGCACCTGCAACTTCTCTGTTGTTGAAGCGAAGTTCCTAATATAGCACGTAGTGACCAGGTATTGTAGATGTGTCGACATAACTTGTATAGTACATTAGTGTGATGTCGAAAGGATTGAGATGCTTAATAGATTTCTCTAGCGAACTTTGAAGCTCTACTTCATCCGTTTTATCAGTACATGTACAATACTCTAGATTTTATGTATTTAAATTAGAACTATATCAAAGGACTAAAAAGAATGAGTAAACAATGACCAACAGGAAAGCAGGTTATGGAGTGAACTATGCACCCGCTTTGGAGGATGTACTAACATTTCTTTGAGCATAGCAAGCTATATTGTCATTAATCCACAAAAGTCCAATTAATTTATAGTTCTAAGAATCTTGATCAACAAATAAATTTATTCAAAGAGTGATATATACTTATAAGTTATCACTATAAAAGCATTCTAGCCTTAAAAGACATTAGAATAATTATAGACATGCATGGGTAAGGGATTATACAAGTTGGTATAGGTTAGGTAGCAATAAATCCATACCTATTGCCTCTAATGTTGTTACAGAGAAATCAGTTAGGATGCGATCAACTGTGAAATTCTTGTTGTCCACAAACTGAAGATATTGCCTTATTGGATCATAGCTTTAATTTTAGCTCATGCCATATTCATCATTGCCAAACTGAGCAGCAAATATTTCCAAGCTTGTAGAGTGTGCATCTTGTACAAGACTTGTAGGTGATTGTAGATATAACTTTGAATCGACAGACCAAATGTAATCCTTTGGAACAGTGATTCCAGTAGCAAATGTCTTCACAGACGTTAAATATTTTACAAGGGAACCATATGTTTCATTTGTTGATGGGTCCACATATTCTTTGCCAAGGAGCATCAATATTATCTTTGTCTTGGTTCTTCTGAAACGTGGTGCAATGTCTTTTAAAAACCCAACCTCGGTTGAAGAAATGTAGTTCAAATTCATATATTTCAATAGAGATATCACATATGATGACATGCTTAGGTTGTCCTTCTCAAAAAACATTGAATATTGCCACATATATCAAGAAAAAAAGTATTCAAGACGATCAAAAGAAACAAAACAAAGAGCATTACATAAATCATTCAAAATAGAATACCCACTAAAGAATCTTGGTACTTTCTAGAAAAAAAATTACAAGTCCATAGAAAATTGAAATGGAACAGTAGAGATGGACATTAGACAGATATACATGTACGTTCAACCAAAATGCAGTCGGATTATATTGAGTTGTTGTTATGTCTTTTGGTGTAAGCAATGGATAGATATCGTTCAAAATTAAAAGGGCGGGAATGGAATGACTGCAAAAAATGGAAGAATAGAATTCTTTCAATCAACCAAATTCAACAAAATCAAGAAATTCACTATGAAAGTAGAGATTCCCTAGTTTAAATCTCCATCGGCTATAATATATATTTGAATTTATGGATGTGAAATATCACACTACATATTTTTTGTTTATTATATTATAAGAGAGCCTCATAGAGAAGGTTAAAACTTAAAGTTAACATGTGCTATGGCATTACTGCATGCAAACAGTAGGCTCTTGAACTGGTACCGAAAAACACTAGATGCATCTAGGCGATTTGCAGACACATCATTCATAATAAGACAGGTAGTTCTTAGGTATTTGTTTTCTATAGGTCGCCAGAAAGACAAAAAGAATATATAAAGAGCTAGGCCATAAAAGGCTCTATCATACAACCTACTCAGAATGGGGAGTAGGTGAAAGGTTCTATCAGAATTTTGGTACCATGCAGAAAGGTATTTGATAAGATGGAACAAAAGGAACAATATGCAACCATAAAAGTTTATAGTAGTCCTAAAGAAAAATCATAACCTGCTCTGTCCTTTCACTTCACCTGAAATATTGTTGAGGAGGATATCAACAGTGTAGTCAATAGGAAAGTATCCAGATATATTTTTGTCATTGACAACATAAGA
>ML782313.1:952880-975191 GCA_009831015.1 Picea engelmannii | reverse complement strand
ACTCCAATTAAATAATCTTTCAAGAATTTGGTGCACCTTTGGGCCAACCTAATATTCTTGTGACTAAATAATTGCGATTTGCAGAGTTATCATTTTAATACCAGGGGAAACAAGTACTAAATTTCGGTAATTTGACTTAATATATATGAGTCTTTCCGGTTGGACCACTTTGGTGGCTACCAAACCGTATCTTAATACAGACCTTAAATCAATGTAATGACTCTGCATGTTGATTCAACAGTAATGTGTAGCTTTATCTTTCAACAACCTCTAAATAAAAAATTTCCTGCAATTTCAGCATCCAGTGCATTTCCTTTTCTATTGTTTTGAAATATACTGTTTGCCAGAGTACGTTTGTAAAAAAAAATTGAAGTGTTGAAAGCCAATTTGGAACTTAAAAAAAAAAATGGGACCTAAAATCTAGTTCAATTATATGCCGTTGTTAATAGAAACAAGGCACAGTTTGCTATCTCTTGCATTCAATATTGTCCACTATTTTAGGGTTTCACCAGTAATACTTTCCACGGGACATACATGACCAGTACAGGAATTTTCAACTTTAATTTCCTTTTCTTAAACTCTACTTTAAGACATACACATCACATCTTCGCATTGCATTTTATACAAATTTGGACTTGTTTTTCTATGGTTTTTCTGCATAAAATTAGAATTCTGTTTCATACAATTAATTTCGTAACTTGTACTTCAAACGATACCGGACCATTTGGCACTCGTTGATCTAACAGATTTCCATCATTCTCGTCGACGATTTAAGGATTAAAACTCAATCAACAACGACGCTAAAGCTAATAATAAGGGCCTCATCGCACAATATCAATATCAATGATTATAACTTGAAGCTAGCAAGGAAACCAGATAAGGAAATTTATCTCAAATGCATTTACGAAAGAAAGTTCTCCACGCAGGCTCTAATACAAATGTTAGAATATTTGCAGGACCTGGAACTTTCCGTTTTCAATCTGAATCATATAGAAGCGGAATTTAAATGAAATAATACCTGAATCCATTTCGTTTTCAGAACCCTTTGTTCCTCAGTAGCCAGCCCTCTTGCACAGAACGGAAATCAAGTTGGAACCCTCTGCACAAAAACCGGAAATCGATTTCCCTCTCTTTCCCTACTGCCGTATGCACTTTCAGATCAATGTGGATGGGTATACTGAAGGTTCTTTTATGGGCAGAGAGACGACCGGTTTCCCCAAGACGGTTATTCTCCACCTGTCCATCAGAGTAGGAGATTCGACCATTCTGTTACCAAGAGTTCCGGAAACCTAAATCGGCAGTTTTTGTAACTGTTTTATCATATGTGTCATTTACAAAATTATTCTTACACATTTGACTTCAAGACCATAACAGAAAAGAGAGTTTTGTTGATATAGTAGTTTCTAATCTCTAGAAAAGCTACTAAAAAACAAAATAAAGTAATAGTAAGTAGAAGTGTGAACCCAAGTCCAAAGCTACGTGTGCATCATCAACATCTAGTGTAATAGGGTGGAGGAGATCTATGCTATTTATGTTCCACTCCTTTTCTATTGGTTTCTCCAATAGAAACCCTCTTGGAGCCTTGAATTGCTTGGAGGAGAAAGTGGTAGTTTGCAATCAGCCACCGAAGTTCCTTCCCAGTTTCCTTCAAAGTAGTGTTTCTACTCTCCTACACCTCATCATAGTACCTGGCTATAAGCTCCTTGGCTTTCTAATATGAATCCAATAATATAGAATCGAGTGGTGTAGCTTCTGAGGAACCCTCTCTCCAATTGTTCAATCAATATCTATCTTATGTTGCTATGTGAACACCTTGGCAATTTGTATAACATTTGTCTTCTTGCATTGTCGAGGTCGACAAAATTCTTATGACATTCAAGCTCTAAAATTCGATGGTCTTCCCCTATGCAAAAGCATATTCTTGGGACCTTTGATGACTTTCTTTTATGAATCCTCTTCCCAACGAGCTAAGAAAAGCCTCTTAAACTAGAACTAAAACTCCCCTCCATATTTCTATGCTTAGAACTAAAACTCCCCTCCATATTTCTATGTTGTGTTGGTTGTTTTCCACTGTGGAAATTACTCTACTTGCTTTTAAACCTCCAAGCCAATTTCAAGTATCGGTTTCAAATAACATGAAGAGAATTGTTTTCTGATCCCACCGAGAATGAGAAACAATTTGTGCTATAGTACTTTGGCTTTCATGGTATTGCGTGGGTCCACCACATATAACGTTAAATATAAAGTAACCATGTTAAAGACATATCTTAAAAATTAAAAAGCTTCGATGATTTAACTGAAATTTTATAAGAGATTATGAAAGTATGCTAACTATATGATAATTATAGTGATAGTCAATAGGATTTAAATTTTGGCCTTCTGTTTGTACAAATAAATTTGAGCAAGTTACCAATTCTCTTTTATTTGTTTGTATATAAGAAACATAAATTTTAAATCATTTCACTGCAACATCATCGGGTACAGGAGCAAATTGCAAGCATATCCCCTCTTTACCCTCAACAATTTAACCAAATTCCCGACAGCTGCAACCACGCAACTACCCAATTCGCCGCACATGCCGCCTTAAATTTCGTTCTGAAACACAATGTATATATTACTGTAACGCCAAGATCTGTTAGCAGCATGGAGATTGGCATCATCCCTACTGCATGCTGCTCTCTCAAACATATTCGACATCAATGGACACGCACATGGCAAGCTCAGATTTGTTTTAAACCGATCTGAAGTTAATATTATCAGATTCAAAGTTAAAATAAAATGAAACTACGTTTATTTTTTAGAATTTCACCAACTAAATTTAAATTCATTGGTAAGTAATTTCTATGTATGAAGGGTTTCTTTTACATTAACCATATGGCTTCATCTGGTTCTTCTACAAGTTCGACCACCGTCACACTGTTATTTCTCATTTTAACGCCGGTGGAAGACAGGCGCTTACGTACCCTCGTCGTCTTCACAGCATAAATATTTAGGTCAATCCCTACAGTAAGTGATGAAAAACAACAAAACGGAAATCAGAAAGATGTTCTCATTTATCCAACGCCAGCTGTGAACGATGATGACGTTTTAGGTACTTTTCAGCTCATAGTGCTTGCACCCTACAAAATCGTTCACACTTTTTCACATTTTGGCCAGCCATATACAGCTTGCTATGGGGCAGTCAGGTGATATGTGATATATACATAGTAAGAAGGCTTATAAAAACATTCAATACTACATAAAACATTCAATACTACTGTATATAATATTCAATATTATATAGCAAAAACATTCAATACTACATAGCAACTGTATATAATATTCAATATTATATAGCAAAAACATTCAATACTACATAGCAAACTGTATATAATATTCAATACTACATAGCAAACTGTATAGTATATAGTTGTACAATTTCAGTCTCCTAATGATACATACGTTCATATTCTGGAACAGTAAACTACATGACTGGTTCACTAAGTTCATCTTCTAATGATACGTTCATATTCTGGAACAGTAGACTACATGACTGGTTCACTCAGAAATAACCCCTCCATCCACTCAAAAAGGTTGCCAGATTTGGATCAAGCTTAAATCAAGCTTTTAGCCTACTAAGGACAGTACTTTTACCAATTAAATTTGGATATGACAGCTCAGTCTAATTTTCCTATCAATGTAACTAATTTATCATCTTAAAATGTTTCTTAATAAACATTACCGATATGGACAACCTTCCTATGAAATATGAAATTTACTATGAAATCAATAAAGATGAAATGTACAACGGAACTATTTCGTGGTATTACTGAACTTTTTATTAATGTCTGGTATATGAAGGAAGGTTCCTAGGATCTAAGTTTGATAGTAAATGAAATATTCAATGCATAACCAATGTAACCCAACAATTACGGAGTGGTGGGTTGGTGAAGTAGGGGTTCACTTTTTTCATTTTTGATGGCCACCCTGTCCCGTGAAATACATTTTGTACCCAAACTTCTGTCATTTACATTTTGCACGCAACAATTCGGTCATATTCTCGAGAGTAATTTATAGAAATGCACTGAACAAATACGGAGTCGCGGGTTCACACTTTTCATGTCCAGCGTGTTCCGTGATATACATTTTGCACCAAACACTTCCACTATGTCAATTTTGCACCCAACAATTTCGTCATGTACATAAGACTGATTAATTTATAGAATATTATAACATTGTATGAAGATTTATAGCAATTTATATAATGCTATAACATGTTTTACTTAATGAATAGTATAAACAATTATTTAAACTATATTCAATAAAAAAAAATTATAAGTAAGATTGTATAAAAGTCTTTCAAAATGAAGGACTACAAAGAATTTCCATGGTTTCAAGCTGTAAATACTGAGCTACCCTAAGGGGAAACCAGCTCAGCCAGCTGAACCGCTTCGTAACTGAAGTCTAGACTGTTATTGACGCAAAAAGAGTTCAAAACTCTGGCCCGTAAGTGTGTTCATTATAACTATGGAAAGTGTAGACAGCATAACTATAAAAACCATGGACAAATGCATGAAAGGTCGGCATGCACATGAGAAAACAACAGAGAAAAACAAGAGACAGGTCACCGGTATGGGCTGTAGTGCGGCGACGCAGCCATGCAGAAGGTGCCAAATGTCATGTCCCCGAGAAGAGGTTGCTCCTCCTCGACTGGTGTCTGGTCCAGTTGCATGGCATCCTCTGTCTGTGATGGCACGTGCTCTTCCTTCTGGACGTCCTCCCGCTGTGATGGAAGCCTCTGCTCCTCGCAGTCTCCCTCTGTGTGGACCAAAGTTTCTTGTGCCAACACTGGTGCGGAGGTTGCTACTGGTTAGGTTGTTGTTGCTTAGCCTGTCTATAGTGGGAGGTGATGAGCACCCTGTAATGCAAAGAGCAACTGCAGGAGTTGAGAGGCTTTGTTGTCCAGGGTCTCTAGGCGAAACCAAAGGTCATCCATGTCACGACGCAGGTCAAATACCAGGCTCTGCACCAGTGCAAGGAATGTTTGCCACTTGCATTCTAGGTCAGCATTGGAACCAGCTCGAGATTGGGGTTGTCGTCGCGAATTTTGACTGGCTTCCGGACCATCCATCTAAAATTGGGCATCATGAGGCTGGTCCTGAAGCGACTAGGTAGCGGGAGAGTTGGGAGGAGCCAAAGGGACTGGGTGTGAAACAAATGTCGAATTACGTAAAGGTCCTGGGTTGTAGTCGAGTGACAGCCCTTAGCAGTCCAGCCCCTCCATTCGTTTGGCAAGGGATGCAGTAAGGGGTGGGAGAGAAGCGGAAATTTGAGTTGACTACGCCAGGGATGAAGACGAGGTGGTCAAAGAGGAGTAGGATAGCAGTGAGGGGGAAGGCGGGGGACGAAGGACTAGGAGGGGTCGGTTTGGCTGGCTGGCTGACACGTGTTTCGAATTCCCTCGTAGTCGGGGCATCTCTGGGACAGTGGGAGAGTGAAAATGCACCAACAACAGAGCAGGAGAGGACAAAAGCAAAGCAGGGAAAGGCTGGGCAGGAGGTCGAGCTCTGAAAAGAAAAAACAGGAAAGAATAGGTGATCTAGAGCCGTTGGAGCAATTGAAATAGGTTGGGGAGCTGGTGAGGTTCCATAAATGGCTGCATGGGCAGAGTAAAGTCCCAGCGAGGTCTGTTGAAAGGATGTGAAGGCAGAGCAGGGTGCACTGAGAGTAATGGCTCCCTGCCTTGAGCGAGATGAAGTTAAAGTCATGAGAGACGTGGGCAGGAAGTTGAAGTACATGGGTACATGGGAAAAAACCAGAAAAAATAGTGGTAATGTCTATTACATAGGTTTGTTGACAAAAAGCACAAAAAAATTAGCATTCCTGGCTTATTTTGTTTAAAAGAAGGGATCGTTGACACAATAGAAATTGAAATTTATGAAATGAAAGGTTCCTGGACAACATAATTTATACACAAAATATGTAATTTTACAAAGCGGAGCCCTCATTCAATACTTGGATAGTTTTTGGATGGCGGGTTCTCGGGATGTCAAGCTCAAAATTGGGTTTCTGTTCTTCCGTGCCCTACAAAAAGCACCGATAGTTCCGCGATATACAAATTGAAAATCGGACTTGTGAACTATTATAATTTTAAAGGCCCAAGGAAAAAACCACAAAAAAATAGTAGTAACGTCTGTTACATAGGTTCGCGGAGAAGTGTTTGGTGCAAAATTGACATAGGTCTGTGAATGCTACTTGACATACAAATTGACATACTAATTCGCAAATTAGTTTTCTTTAAAACAAGGGCTGGTGGATACAAAAGAAATTGAAATTTATCAAGTTATAAGTTCCTGGACAGCATAAATTATACATATGAAATCTGTAATTTTATAAAGTACATGGACAAAAGCTTGATTCCGGGTTGTCGGGGTGCTGGGCTGAAAATTGGGTTTTTGTTGTTGTGTGGCCTACAAATAGCACCGAGACTTCCGCGATATACAAATTGACAAGCGGTCTTGCGGACTATTTGAATTCTTGGATCGCGGGTTTTCGAGCTGGCGGGCTGAAAATCAAATATGTAATTGGGCTGAAAATTGGGCTTATGTTGTTCTGTGGCCTACAAAAATCAAATATGTAATTTGATTAAGTAGATATATAGAGCATGCACGAAAGCTTCATTCTGGTTTGTCGGGTTTACAGGATGAAAATTGGGCTTCTGTTGTTCTGTGCCCTGCAAATAACACTGATAGTTCCGCGATATACAAATTGACAAGTTGTTTTGCGGACTATTTGAATTTTTGGATCGCGGGTTCTCTGACTGGCGAGGTGAAAATTGGGTTTCTCATGTTCCGTGGTCTACATATAGAACCTACAGTTCCGCGATATACATATTGAAAATCAGACTTGCAGAGTATTTGAATTTCAAGGGGCTCATGTCGAATAACCAAATTGAAATAATAAACTCAATAACTTATTTTTCTATCAAAATTAGTTTTCCTTTCTACATATGCTGGTGGACAAAAAAAGAAAAAAAAATAGTATTGAGGTCTGTTACATAGGCTGGTGAACATAAGTATGAAAAAAATAGCATTCTCGGATTAGTTTTCTTTAAAAGAGCGAGTTCTTGACTTAGCTAGTTTTTGGATCGCGGATTCTCGGGCTGGGGACCTGAAAAGTGGGCTTTTGTTGTTCTGTGTCCTACAAGTAGCACCTAGAGTTTTGTGATATACATATTGACAATGGGACTTGCGGATTATTTGAATTTGAAGGGGCTCGTGTCGAATAACCAAATTGAAATAATAAACTCAATAACTTATTTTTTCTATCAATAAAATCATTTATAATTAATTAAAACAAGTTTAGCATTCGTGAATTAGTTTTCCTTTTTACATATGCTGGTGGACAAAAAAAGAAAAAAAAAGTAGTACTGACGTTTGTTACATAGGCTGGTGAACATAAGTATGAAAAAATAAGAGTTCCCGAATTAGTTTTCTTTAAAAGTGTGGGTTCTTGACTTAGTCAGTTTTTGGATCGTTGGTTCTCAGGCTGGGGACCTGAAAAAAGGGCTTTTGTTGTTCCGTGTCCTACAAATAGCACCGGCAGTTTCACGATATACAAATTGACAATCAGACTTGCGGACTATTTGAATTTTAAGAGGCTCGTGTTCAAAAAATTTAGCATTCGCGAATTAGTTTTCTTTACATAGGTTTTACATACGCTGGTGGAGAAAAGGACAAAAAGTATAGTACAAATGTCTGGTACGTAGGGCAGTCGACAAAAGGACCAAATAAATAGCATTCCCGAATTAGTTTTCTTTAAGACCATAAACTATACATAGCAAATGCGTAATTGTCTATACATACTGTCTATAAAAATCTAGGAACACATAAAAGCAGAAAAAAAACTAGCATTTTCGAATTAGAGCATGGACGGAACCCTCATTCGATACTTAGCTAGTTTTTGGATTGCGGGTTCTCGGGCTAGGGACCTGAAAATCGGGTTTTTGTTGTTCCATGTCCTACAAATAGCACTGAGAGTTCCTTGATATAGAAATTGTCAATGGGACCTGCGGACTATTTGAATTTTAAGGGGCTCGTGTCTCAAAAATTTAGCATTCGCAAATTATTTTTCTTTACATAGGTTTTACATACGGTGGTGGACAAAAGCACAAAGAATATAGTACCAATGTCTGTTACATAGGGCGGTGGAGAAAAGGACCAAATAAATAGCATTCTCGAATTAGTTTTCTCTAAAACAGGGGCTCGTGGATACACGAAATTGAAATGTATCAAATTATAGGTTCTTGGAGAGCACAAATTTTCTTTAAAACATGGACTCATCGACACAAGAAATTGAAATTTATGAAATTATAGGTTCCTGGAGACCATTCCCGAATTAGAGCATGGACAAAACCCTCATTCAATACTTAGTCAGTTTTTGGATCACGAGTTCTCGGGCTGGGGACCTGAAAATTGGGCTTTTGTTGTTCCATGTGCTGCAAATAGCACCGAAATTTTCGTGATATACAAATTAACAATGGGACCTGCGGACTATTTCAATTTTAAGGGGCTCGTGTCCCAAAATTTTAGCATTCATGAATTAGTTTTCTTTACATAGGTTTAACATATGTGGTGGACAAAAGCACAAAAAATATAGTGCCAATGTCTGTTACATAGGACGGTGGAGAAAAGGACCAAATAAATAGCATTCTCGAATTAGTTTTCTTTAAAACAGGGGCTCATGGATACAAGAAATTGAAATGTATCAAATTATAGGTTCCTAGAGAGCATAAATTATACATAGCAAATATGCAATTTTTTAAAGTAGATATTTACTTTTATACACATGAAATATGTACTTTTTTAAATTATGGGGATGAGATTTTATAGAGCATGCACGGAGCCCTCATTCCATACTTGCACGGAGCCCGGATTCGATACTTAGACAGTTTTTGGATCACGAGTTGTGGAGCTGGCGGATTGAAAATTGGGCGTTTGTTGTTCCATGGCCTACAAAGAGCACTTTTGTTGTTCCGTGATATACAATTTGACAAGCGGACTTGCAGACTATTTCAATTTTAAGGGCCTTTGTGGCAAAAGTATGAAGGACAAGTGGTGAAGATGCAAGAAATGACATTCTCTCTACACGTTTAAGTACAAAAAAAGTAGTGAACACAATTTTATGTTATTTATATAAAAAATAATGAAACCTGTTACATATTCCTGGAAATTTAAAGAAACACACACACACACATATATATCAAATATGATATCTCAAATTTGAGTCAGTGATTTATTTCATACTTTATTTTGAAAATGACCAGACCGAAGAAAATATGCATAGGAAAAAAAGAGAACTGAGATAAAATAAACAGAATGACTTCACATTCAGCATAGTTGAAGATAAAAATCTAGGAACACGTAAATATATAAGGAGACAAAAGAATAGTTTTATTTGGAATATATGAAAAAAATAATAGTTTGTAAATGGAAATGTAAATGCGTTTGTCATGTAAACTGGGATTGGGGCTCCCACGGACCATAACAGAAATATGTACAAGAAATAGGACTGTGGAAAGAAGTTGGACACAGTACAATGTAATACCTGAAAAGTAGAAATGAGAAGATCATTTTTTGGCTATACATTTCTACTCAGAAAAGTTGGAATAACTGGATTGATAAAGAAAGAACTATGCATTTCCCTATTGGATTTTGTCGGTGACCCAGTTCAAGTTCTCTTCAATATAGCTTCTCAAGGGGGAGACTTTGATGTCATTGCGGATTTTAATGTTGAAAACTTCATTTTCTAATTCGCTTAGATCAATTGAAAGTTTACACAAAGCTTCATCAATGTCTCCATTCTGTACTGAATACCGAACTAGCCAGTTGTCCACATCTTCTTCATGATATTCAAGAATCCTGTAAACAAATTATAAACACAAGGCCTTCAAATTATCAACTTGTTTATCGAAAGCTTGCTTGGTTGAGGCCAGCAAGTTGAGGATTAAGCTGGGGTCCTGGAAGTTGTTTGTTTTTCCTGCTAAGTCTATTTTGGTGAGCTTTGTGAATAATGCTTCTTTCTTTGATATTGCTTGCTCACATGATTGGACGATGAGATACAGGTTCTTCACTTTCTCTTTCCAGCATGCTTCTAATTGAGTGAGACGTTTATTGGAAGGGAGATCATGTTGTCTTCTTCTCGTCTCTGGCATGTTGTTGACATGAAAGGAAAAATGTATGACCATGTGCACATAGAAAGTTTCTTCATTTTTTAAATCCGTTTGCAGAAGTAGGAGCAAGTTATGTGCCCTACTCCCTAGGAAATCCTTATTATGTGATGTTTCCAAGGCCTTAGTAATCAGTTACATTCTTTTGTTGATATTTTTCTCGACATATCCTCTACAGGATGCGAAGAAGCTGGAGGACCCTTTTAGATTTTTTGCAGGGGTGCACGTAGTAGAAAGCATGGCTATTCTCAAAGAACTGTGAAGCAATGGCATAGGAAACAAAACTTCCTCTAATTCCTTAATCCGGTTCTTTAGCCTGGCATTTTCGGCTTCAATGACTCCAATGGAATCATGAAGAGCATCTTCGGTTTCCATGTGAAGTTGAGAGATTTTGGAGGCCTGCATATTGGCAAGGTCAAGTTCTGAACAATGTTTTCTTTTGTTATTTTTTACATCTCTTTTTTCAATGATTAATTTTTTTGATTCAAATTCAAAAATAACACACTAAAATACAAAGGATTCATCTTCGTCAAAAATTAGGGTATCAACCATGTCCATTGAGCAGGTATGCTGAACTACGTCTCCGGGCTGATCAAGGTTGCAGAATATGCTTTCCATATCAGCGTCAAGATCCATGTTTTCACTATAAATTTCTGCACAGGAATCTTGTGAGGAAGATGTCCACTGTATCTCTACAAAAATGTTGTATAGCTGGTACCAGTTCTTTATGAAAACGTTGGTTTGCTCCAGATGTTGCTTGAAATGAAGAAATGGAGGGGACAATATAACCCCCCCGGAAACATTGCGTCAATGTGTGCGAATACAAAATATCCTCATTAATGACAATATCTATGTGTGTTGTGTGATGACCTATTAGAAGTAATTTAGATTAATTGTTGCATACTTAGAAGTGTGAAGGTGGTAGTTACGACGAATAACATTTAAGGATTGGAGGTTTCGTGAACGAACCAAGCTGGCAGCATGCGAATGACATTCCATGGTATTTGAAATTAATACTGGGAAGAGATTCGAGGTTTTGTGAAGGACGCAAACTGGCGACGTGCGAATGACATTCCATGGCATTTGAAATTAAGACTGGAAAGGGATAAGAAAAGCCCTCACAAAAATTGCATTGATGGCAGAACTTCTCGAGCCTTGCATGCATCAATGACAGCTTAGACGATGTCTACACGATGACCTATTAGCATTAAAGATTTAGAAAGAAGACATATATATATATATATATATATACATAAACACTATTTCTTATCATGCACATATGCGAAGGTGACGGGAATGGGGAAGATAAAGCAAGGAAGGAATGGCCAAGTCTGAAAGTGCATGGTGAAATTGTTGAGTGTTCAATGAAACTACATGAGTCAGAATTGTTTAGCTAACCAAACGAAAGGGCTCGGTCCAACTCCCAGTGCATATTTCATAATTCATGTGCAACACCAACTCTGCGGTTACCAGATCAGTATATGTAGAAATGAGGAAAAAATAAAAATGTACCTTCATAAAGTATGGACATGAGATTTTATAGAGCATGTACGGATATGTCATTCCATGCTTTTCCACTTTCGGGATCGCGGGTTCTCAGGCGAGCGGGTTCTTCATAATTCTCCACTCATCAATTGGCTCAGGAAACCGAGGCATTTATTAAACTCTGTTTCCCGATCTTGGTCTAACCTAGTTCGCATGATTCCTATTATCCTCAACTGGATCAGCTGGATCCCATGCGTAGGTCATGATATTCTGATAGAAAAAGATAAGGTCCTTGGCCAAGGAGAAAGTTCTCTTCTTCCAAATGATTTAATTTCTCATATTAATAGCAGAGGTATTATCTCTCTTGCGCAAGCTCGGACAGCCACGAATCCAGTTATGACAACCACCATTTGGATGACCAGCACCGATCTGGAATTGCAGGAACACAGGCGATCAGTTGGACTGATTATACTGGTAATTTAAATGTTGTTGACATAGTTATAAAACCATTTATGGAAGACACTCTGATGTGGTCAAGCGAAGGAAAAAGCACAGAATTATCGGTCAAAATGTTTATAATTCTCTCTTGTCTACACAATTTCTCCAGGTGAAGCTTGGATGGAAAAGAAAAATCTGGAAATGGTGACTTCTCCTCAAGGTAAACTTCTTCTTTTGGTTAGCCACTCATTCTAAAATACTAATTTGGGACATGTTACAGCAAAAAGGAACAGTTGACCTGAGTAGATGTTGCATGTGTGGATTAATGGCAGAAAATATAAAGCATTTATTCATTGATTGCGTCTTCACTCATTCGGTTTGGGAAAAAAGTGCCTTGCTGCTCAAATCTAACCTCAAATGGTAAGGCATGTCTCTTACGGATTGTATGGATGCTTGGGTGTTGAATAAACAACTTCCAAAAATATTACCGATATTAACTTGTTGGTTTATATGGAAACAGAGAAACATGTCATTGTTTGAGGATTTGCATCCAAATGATTGGGCTGTCACCCATAAGATACTAAAAACACTAAATATTTATTCGTTAGAT
The DNA here is from genome assembly GCA_009831015.1 of Picea engelmannii. Classification (NCBI taxonomy): domain Eukaryota; kingdom Viridiplantae; phylum Streptophyta; class Pinopsida; order Pinales; family Pinaceae; genus Picea; species Picea engelmannii. Next base: position 962,451 of record ML782313.1, on the reverse strand, counting down.
GGCATTGATAAAGGACTAAGACTGAGTTCAATATTAAGGAGGACTCGTTATGCTATAGCTTTTTTTTTTATGGTGTTGCATTAACTGGAAGCTCCAAGTGTGGAGGGGGGAGCTATAAAATGCCCAAACTCGCAAGCTTATCGTTGGTTTTTTAATTTTGGGGATGGAACAAATACAAAAGTCGAGCTTTTAGGAGCAAGGGCTACGTTAACTATTGCGAAGTTGCTAAATCTTCATTATATTCAGGTTATGGGGGATTCCAAAGTTGTCATCCAGTGGCTTAAGCAGGAAGGGAACCTCCAAACTATCAGTACTGAAGGTTGGAAAAGCAGAATAAAAGAATTGATTTCCACTTTCAAAAGCTTACATTTTCAACACATTTTCCAGAAACAAATGAAGAGGCCGATCAATTATCCAAACAAATCCTCACTACTCCTAAAGGACGGATTTCCTACTACACTTGGGATGGCGAAAATGCTGGTCCTACCTTTTAAATCACTGATAGGGCGAATATTTTTATAGAATCAGTTCTTGTTTGTAACCGGATATTTTAACTAAGCCTAGTGTTAAGATCGGCTTGGACAGCCTAGTTATTGGCTTTGATTTTCTTTTTTAAATCACTGATAGGGCGGATATTTCTCTAGAATCAGTTCCTGTTTGTAACCGGATATTTTAACTAAGCCTAGTGTTAAGATCGGCTTGGGCAGCCTAGTTATTGGCTTTGATTTTCGCGGAATTTTGGCCTTCTGTTCTTGTTTGGATAAGAAACATAAATTTTAAAACTTAGTTTATTAATCATTTCACTGCAACATCATCGGGTTTAGGGTACAGGTGCAAGCATATCCACTCTTTACCCGCAATAATTTCACCAAACTCCCGACAGCTGCAGCCTGCAACCACCCAATTCGCCGCACATGCCGCCTTAAATTTCGTTCTGAAACACAACGTATATATTACTGTAACGCCGGCCTGCCAGGATGTGTTAGCAGCATGGAGATTGGCATCATCCCTACTACAAGTTCGACCACCCTCACACTGTTATTTCTCATTTTAACGCCTGTGGAAGAGACATGCGCTTACGTACCCTCGTCGTCTTGAAAGCATAAATATTTAGGTCAATCCCTACAGTAAGTGAGGACAAACAACAAAATGGAAATCAGAAAGATGTTCTCATTTATCCAACGCCACCTGTGAACGATGATGACGTTTTACGTATTTTTCAGCTCATAACGTTTGCACAGTATCATATTGTTCACATTTTTTTAGTTTTTGGTTAGTAATATATAACTTGCTATACAGTATTAAATGATATTACAGATGATCAAACTATATATATGACCTACAAAAACATTCAATACTATTTAACAAATTATGAATTACAGAAACATTAATACTACTTAACAAATTGTATATAGCTCATAGTTTTGTATTATCTGATAAATTGTGAAGGAAGAAATGCAGAGAGAAAGATAGAACAGAGAACAGTATATTCAAATGTATGAAGAAGAGTACAAAAACGAAGTTTTGAAGAAGTTCTCAGAAGATACAATGTAAAGGGAAATAACTGAGCTAAATAGGCTCTGTTAGCGCTGGAAGTTGCTCCTGGATTGCTTGCAGGAGCAGAGCTCAACGCCCATTAGTTTTTATGTCACGGTTTGATAAATGGGATGATCAGATGGGTAAAAACTCAGGGAGATATCACTCAAATTCAGAGACTGGGTCTGGCACGCAGGGAACAATTGAGGTCTTGATCTAACTTCATTCAAGGGGTTGATTTAAAGATGCGCAAGTGGAAGACTTAGGAGAAGAATGAACAAACTACCTCAGGCAACAGGTCTTTCGGCGATCTGTGGGGGAAAAACTCTGAACGCAAGATCCTCCTGGTTCAGGGCTTCGGGAAACTGAGAGGAAAACTTGACTGGATCCTCCAATTCCAAGTCGCTCAGCGAGGAGAAGTTTACAGAGGCCGATTAGAACAGAATGACTATCACAGTGATCCAACCTACATCATCCTATGACAATCACACTCGACTGGATCCTCCAATTCCGAGATGCTCTAATACAATATAAACAAAGGTATGAAAGGAAACTGACATTCATCAGGCAAGAAGTCTCAAAAGTCTAGAAATAACCATAACACAATGCTTCATTCAAGATTTTACAACCGGGATCCTTGCTCAACCATCGATTCTTTACCAAATACAAAGACTAAGTCTATATACTTAGATAAATTCGCTTAACAGCGGCGTCTCAGGGATTTCAATGGGTACCGTCTCCTCAATCAAATTTATCCTCTGTTCCCCTGTCATACGCCTCTTTAATTCAGCATGGCTCGCGCCAGGGGGTGGTTGAGCCCTTTGAATGTTGAATTGGCGTGTGCAGGTTCCTTTGGCGAGTTGAAGACTCGGCGTGGCTTTCCTGAAGAGAATCGGTACAAGGAACCCTCCCGGGTAAACTTCAGCCGGGACCTCCATACTCTGCAAGAAATGAGTGATGCGAGGTTTCACCCACCCTCTTTCTCCTTTATCCATTCCGAGTAGGTACCGGGATCCAAATCACATTGAGCTGGAGTCTGCAGAGCACAGTGCCCCCCTTCTGAGACTTAACTCGGAACCTTCGACCAAATGAAAACGAAATCGCCCCTCTTCCAGACCTCCATCTTGATGACCAAGCGCTAAAACCATGGGCCCGACTCTGGGCGCTTTCGGAGCTTCGAGATTCAAGGTTTCAAGAGGTGAAGCGACGAGGAGATCTTACCGCGCAAACTCCCGAATGCCGACACGACATAGATACGTGCCACGCGTCCTTCAGATGGACAGCCCAGATATTATTTACTATTATAAAGAGGTTGTCCCCCTTTCACCCGTTCGCTTGATATGACCTGGTGTTGAGACCCTGGGCTCGGCGCCAAAGGCGCTTTCAGTGTTTCGCTGATCGGCACTTCCAAGTGCAATGAGCTGAGAGCTCCTTGTTCCCCGAAACCCCGATCCGCGATATGCTGATAGGCTGCCACCTGTCCCAATTTGATTGGACGACCCAAGTCTGCTTTGAACCATTGGAGCTCCCTCTTGCTAAATCCCGGGCAACTTGACAGCCCCGAAAACCCGATGACCGTCGATTTGCTTTGTGGATGGTTCTCGACCGCTGAAGACAAAACTTTGCCTGCTCGCTTGCTTAGGGGGGGGCTGAAATGAGGCTTTTTGCGTTGTGCTCGAGCACTTCTCATGCGACTCGCTGACTAGAAGGCCCCTTGCACCCCGGACGAGAAATGTTACTAACATTAGGCTCCATGGGGGATAGAGTCATCCCCGTGATGCTATAAGGACTCATTTGCAATTCCAGTGCCTTGTTGTTGGGCTATGGAGTCATTTACTAAACCGAAACAATAAAAGTAAAACAAAGAACGGAAAGGACAATATTTACAAAACATAGGAGCCATGGATGGCTCAGACAAAATATTTTTTAAGAAACCGCCCATTCATTGGGCCGTCGAAAATTTCTTCACCCTCCAAAACCTCCAGCCGATACGTGTTATTTGAAAAAACCTCAGAGATTTTGAATGGCCTGATCCACAGGGCTTCAAATTTGTCGTGTTTGCCCTTGTCTTGCTTAGGAGCATCCCATTTCATAACCAGGTCTCCTGTCTGAAATCCTTCCTTTTTGGCCTTCTTATCGAAAACCTGTTTAATTCTTTGCTGATGGTCCTGAATTCTTTCCATTCCATGCTCCCTGACCTGCTGGACTTCCACTAGCTGATGAATCCTTCTGATCATGTCATTAGGTTCCTCCTGATGGTCTTGGAGGAACTTTGCTACAAGAATGGATAAATGAGAGGAGAAAACGACCTCCGCTCCATAGACTAATTGGAAAGGAGAGACGTCGATAGACCTCTTTATGGCTACCCGATCGGCCCACAGAGAAAACTTTAGTCTTGAATGCCAGGCCTTCTTGTTGTCTTCCAACAATCTTTTGATGATCCTTATCAGACTCTTGTTGGAGGATTCTGCCAAACCGTTGCCCTGTGGATAATATGGAGTGGAGTGAACCAGTTTGATTTCGAACTGCTCACAAAACTTAGCTAATGGCTCAGACCCGAAAGCGACTGCGTTATCAATGACAATTTTACTTGGGCAATCAAACCTTGTGATGAGGTCTTCTAGGAACCCAATGATTATCGTATGGGAAGCACTCCTGGTGGGGATAGCTTCGATCCACTTGGTAAACAAATCGGTAGCAGTCAAGATCCATCTGTGCTTCCCACTGGAAGAGGGGTGAATTTCTCCAATGAAATCTAGGCCCCACTGCTAAAAAGGTCCTGAAACAACCACAGGATTTAGCGGCAAGGACCTGAGTTGTTGCTTTCCTGCAAATTTTTAACATTGGATACAGGCTCTAACTCCTCTATGGACACCAGCGAACAACGTGGACCAATAGTACCCAGCTCTGAGAATTTTGTGGGTTGTGGCCTTCCAGGAATGGTGCCCTCCACACAAGCCGCTATGAAATTAAGCCATGATCATTTCGACCTCTTGTGAATTCATGCATTTTAAAAGCACCCCCAGGGGGTCTTTCCAGTATAACACTTCATCAATCAGGCAGTATCTGACTGCCTTGAGCTTCAGAGCTCTTGCTTTGTTTCTTTGCAGGCCATCTGGAGGCCGCAACTCTTGCAGAAAAAATATGACATCTCTATACCAAGGACATCGAGCCAATAAGGGCTCCCTTTGAGGGTCTCTTTCAGACGACCGACCCTGCTGAATTTCTGAACATTCGTTTATGAAACTTACCCCCAGAGCTTGGCAGTTTGCTTCAGCCAACAGCTTGGCTAATCCTTGACCTTTTATCAATTTGGTGGGCCTTATTTCCAGGTCGAATTCGAGAATCTTAGCTATCCATTTGCTCCTCCTCCCATCCATGTCAGGCTGAATGAGAATATCTTTAACCACAGCTGAGGGGACATAAGCTATGATTTTTTATTACAGGACATAAATTCTAAACGCCTTGAGGGCCTTTACCAATGCGTAGGCCTGCTTCTCCATATTGTCATATCTGAATTCGGCATCCCTCAATGCTCGGCTGAAATAGGCAATAGGCTGATCTAGCCCATCCTCGCTTTTCTGTAATAAAAAAGCAGCCACCGTGTCAGGTGAGGCAAAGGAGAAAATAAGGAAATCCTTTGAGTAGTCGGGACTGATAAGCACAGGAGCTTCAGTCAGCGCTTTCTTTATTTGCTCAAAGGAATGTCGTGATTGAGAAGTCCACTTCACTTCATTTCCTTTCCTCAACATGGTTGTTATAATCTTTACCCCCTCAGCAAAGTTAGGCACAAACTGCCTCAGAAAATTAATCTTACCAAGGAAAGATTGGACCTCCTTCTTGGACCTCGGGATTGATAATGCTTGTATTGCCTCAACTCTGCTAGGGTTAATCCTGACTCCTTCCGCTAATACTATGTGGCCTAGTAACTTTCCCTCCTGCATGGCGAATGAAGACTTCTTGGGATTTAATGAAATGCCAAAACTCCTGCATTTCAGAAAAACCTTCCTGAGATGATGACGGTGTTCTTTATCAGATTTTGAAAACACTGTGATGTCATCCAGGTAGACGACCACAAATTTATCCTTTTCCCCAATAAAATCTATGTCCATGGCACGCTGAAACGTCGCCCCTGCATTCATTAATCCAAACGGCATCTTGGCGTACATGAATGTGCCCCATGGAGTGGTAAATGTCGTCTTTTATCTGTCCTCAAGAAGAACAGAGACTTGATTATAGCCAGAGAAACCATCAATCATGGACATCCTGGAAGCTCCTGTTACCCTCTGCAGTATATGTTCCATCTTTGGTAAAGGGTAGTTATCTTTTCGTGAGCTCCTGTTCAGGTTTCTGAAGTCTACACAGAGCCAGATCTCTCCACTCTTTTTTCTTACTAGCACCAAGTTAGCCACCCACTCTGAATATCTCAGCGGTACAATGATCTGATCTTGAAGCAGCTTCTTCACTTCCCTCTCCATGATAGGCAGCAACATAGAATTGATCTGTCTCAGCTTCTGCCTAAACGGCTTTGCATCTTCTTTTAATGGGATTTTATGCTCGATGACAGAAATGTCATATGTGTTGAGCTCTTCATATGTCTAGGCGAAAACATCTGCAAATTCCCTCAAAAGTCCAATGTATTCAGACCTCTGCTCCTTTGTCAGACTTCTTGACAATTTGACATACTTAGGCTCACTCTCGGTCCCAATGTTTCACTGAATAGTACCAGCGTCCTCCTCCGAGATTTCTCCTTTTAACGACACGTCATTTCTATCAAAAAGCCTTTCCAAAGGAACCAGTCCTTTGGGAATATGGTTGTTGGGCAGCTGTACAATGTCACGCTTTGCAATCTTATTTAGAAAACTACCCCCATCGATCTCTTCCTCTGAGACGGCGTCTTGGTCGATGTGCATTTTTTAAAATTCCTCGACAGTCTCCAAGAACCTCTTAAACTTGATATCATCCTCGAATACCTTCCAATGTTTGACGTTGTCAGGTATGGAGGGCTTGTATTTTACCTCTACATCATATCTGAATTTGGGCGGCAAGGGTACTTTGAAATTGCTAGCCGATGTAGCCAAGGAATCTGCCAAGGTGTTCTCCTCTCTTGGGATGAAAGAAATATTAAACACTGAGAAGAAACTGTCAGTAAGGTCCCAAACCTCATTCCTATAATCCCTGAGTCGAGGATGCTTAGCCTGATAAGTGTTCCTGATCTGCTGAACCACCAACTCTGCATCTCCAAAAATTGCTACTTCCTGAATTCCCATTCCTTTGCGGCTCTTAATCCCAGGACGAGAGATTCATACTCTGCCACATTGTTGGTAGCTTCAAATTCTAATTTGTATGACAGAGATATGATTTCCTGAGCAGGTGACGCGAAAACCACCCCAGCTCCAGTGCCTTCCCTGGAAGAGGCTCCATCAAAGAACATTTTCCAGACGGGGGTGATGGAGAGAGGAAATTCAGGGGAAATGGTGGGTTGCTTTCTGAGTTTAAGAGGAGGTTCGGGATCATTGGTGAGTTGTAGCACACTGGATCCTAAGTCAGTGTCTAAGGAAAAAATGGGATGGTTGGTAGGGTTGGCCTCATCGCTGATTATATAGGCCAATTGGGCTTCCCTGTATAGTCTTCTATGCTCTCCTCCAAACACTGGGATAGTAGCATATGTGAGTTCCATCTGCAAGGTTCCCCCCAGTCGTTTTATCCAAGATCTTGATAACAACATACCGAACTTGGGGGGGACATCGGCCACTACAATATCCATGACCACACTTTTCATGGGCAACTGAAACAAGGTCACGACCAGGTCTTTGATAACTCCCAGACACTGAACTTTCCTGGAGTCAAAGGAATAGAGGTCATGGTAGGCTCGGGTGACTTCTAACCCTAATTCCTCCATAACAGTTTTGGACATGAGGTTGTGAGAAGCCCCTGAATCCATCAAGCAATTGTGCAGTACCTTATCATGTATGTTCAAGGAAGTGTAGAAGGGAGGGGATGAGTCATTCCTGTCTTCTACCATAGGACCTAGGATAACTGCAGGCTTTTCATCTTGTAAATTGATGGAGTATGTGGGAAGGCATGGGGTCTCGGACTGTAGAAGTTCAGAGAAGCATTTCTTGAACCCTTCATGTTTAATTAATTCAGTTAGAGGCACCGGGATCCTGATCTTTTGAATCTCATGCTCGAAATTAAAGGAGGATGCAAGCTTCAGAATTTCTCTTATTTCGGGAGCATGACTCTGGACTATGGGAGAGAGGGGTTGGTGTTTCTTACCTCTGTGACTGTCCACCATTTCATTAGCAGGCTTCTCTGCTCCCCGCTCAGGAATATCAGGTGCTACTATCCTCTTCTTAGACCTCTGATCATATTTGCCTTGGTTTCCACTAGCCTTGTCACCTTTGCTCAGTTCATTTAGCTGACTGTCCATGAGGGACTCCTCGTATGTTGATTGGGTGAGATGAGGAAAAGGAGGAGTGTCTCCGAAGCAATGGATTTCAGGATCCAGCTCATCTATTTTCCCTTCTTCTTCCTCAGCCACAAAATTGTTTTGAAAAGGGGCCTGAATTTTCTGGTCGTCTCTGTCTCTTTGCATAATCGGGGGAGGAATATTGTTTGGCCTCCTAAAAACTCCTTTGTTTTTGGCGTTCTGAGGGCCCTTGTATGCTTTCCTCCTCTCCACCTTCATTCTTTCCATCTCTGCGGATAGAGACTTCACCATCTTGGTTAGTTCATCCACTTGAGGGTGGGGTACTGATGGGCCAGAGGTTGAGGCTACGGCTCTTCCCTTTCTGCTGCCCACATCAGCCTTGTTCCTTAGTCTGTCAGCTGCGAATACATTGGATTCCACTTCTATGGCTGCGTCTTGCATTTGAGCTAAGGAGGCGGCTCTTCTTTCTCTCAATAAAAGACAGAAATCGGGGCCAAACACACTAGCATAGGACATCTTGGCCGAGGCTTCTGATGGCTTTATTTCATCAGGGATCTTATTGTACATCTTATTGAATCTTTTGGAGAAGTCAGAGACAGACTCTCCTTCCATCTTCTTCAAAGACCCGAACTCAGTCATATAATACATGAAATCCTTCTTATCTCCCCACTGCCTCAGGAAAGCATTATCCAGGGCTTCAATTCCAGCAATAGATCCGGGAGCTAATCCTCTAAACCATTTCCTTACCTCACCATCCAGGCTTTGGACAAAAAACCTCATCTAGACATCTTCATCTCCAATGTTCAGGTTGTCTACATAACTATAGAAAGTGGCCAGGTGTTCTTCCGCAGTTATGTCCCCTTCCCCGGTGAACTTGGGCATATATTTCAAGTAATCTCCAGTAGGGAAAGGATTCATGGGATGAGGTAAGATCAAGAGAGCATACCTAGCAGCGACTATGGAGTCCATTCTATTCAGAGGGGGATTAGCACCAGCCATAGGAATATTAGGTGGAGGATAATTTGGAGGAGAAGGAGTTCGCAAAGGGGTTAATGAGAATGAGTCTCGAAGTGGAGTGGGAAACAAGAGGGGATTTAAGGAGAAGGCTAACGAGCTCAAGTCAGCGGGTGCTCTTCTTTGCACAGGAGTGGCTAAACTAGGCATAGGGAAATCTTTTGTGGTCCTGGGTCTACGCCAGGGTACAACTTCAGGGGAGAGGGGAGTGACAAGGTCTTGTCCCTCCAGTCCCAGACCAGGAGAGAAAACTCGACAGGAACACTCTCAAAATTTAGGAAACGGGAAACTGCAGAAACAGGCCTATCGGGAAACTGAGGAGGAGAAAAAGGAGCTCCCACAAAAGGATATGGTGGATTACCTGGTTCAGTGATGGACACTTCTTTTTCAGAGGCCTTTCCCTTTCTGAGCACCGCCTCTGGATCTGTTTCAGGCGTAGCTAGAAGCAGTTGTGGATGAGACCGCGTATGCCTACCTCTGAAAGCCACAATTAACAAGGCAAGTCCGCCACAGTGGAGTCGTCACAATGGAGTCGCCAGGTGCATATTAGCAATCTTGAAAGGCTCCGATAATCCGATGCACCTTCGG
>ML782313.1:920331-943548 GCA_009831015.1 Picea engelmannii | reverse complement strand
TATAGTGTGTGTGTGTGTGTGTGTGTGTGTGTGTGTGTGTGTGTGTGTGTGGAGTTTAGTTTGATCTAATCACTATTTCAATTCTAATGAATTATGTTGTCCCCTATCAACCCTCGTCAAATTTATCAAATTCGAAAATAGATCATAATTCAACTTTTTTCCATTTTAAAAATCATTTTTTCTTAATATATAAAAGAATGTAATAAATTCAACATTTTTTTCCATTTTAAAATTCATTTTTATTAATATATAGAAAACCTAGTAAAACAAAATCTATTTATTTACAAATACACGCATTCACGTTTCACTCCGATTGTCATCATCATAGATTACAAATGTACTATTTCACTATGTCTTATCATGGATTACAAATGCACTATTTCACTCCCAATCACCCCTAATACCTCTCCCTCATCCTCATTGGTTTCAAATGCATTCCTTCACCCTAACCCCACTTTCATTAAAGTAGGAAGGGGGTTGTAAGTGAAAGAGTGAATTTGTAACACCCCAATCCCCATCCTCACTAAGAAATGCACTCCTTCATAAATGTTACAATTGTTACACCACTTGCACTCGTTGTCCCACGAGTGAATAAATGCATTGATGAAATGAACTCATTTTCCCCTTCACCTATCTCCACTCTCACCATCACTACCCTCGCCCTTATTATAGTAACAAAATCACCCTTTTACATCCCCTAACATGAATGAGTAAATGAGGGTGGGAGTGATGACAAACTTTCCACTTAACCCACCCTAGGGGTTGATGGTGTAGGAAACCCACCCTAGGGGTGGATGGTGTAGGAGTGCATTTCATAAGAGTGGGGCTCAGGGAGTGAGATCCTACTTACTCTACATTATATATAATAACTCTACATTATTGTAAATTCTAGCCTTGTACAATATCTACTATAAACAGATATTCAAAAAATAATGGAAAAGATACAATGGCAAATACAAACATTACACAGAGATTTTTCCCTTGGAAACCCAAACCGGGAAAACCAACATATTTTATATTCATTCATCATGTTACAATGTTTACAATACAAAATACATATAGGAGCCAGCGGCATCCAAAAACCTAACCCAATGACCTAGATTAGTCCAAAACCCTAACCCAATGACCTGGATTAGTCCAAAACCCTAATTCCTTAACCGGAAATAGAAAACCATCGACAAAGAAACCATGTGCCGAAAATCCACCTAAATATAATGTGGTCCCAAAAAATGTGGTCTCGAAAAATGCAGTCCTGATCCAAAAAAAAAAATCGGGGGCACTGCCCCCGAACCCCTACACCCCTCTCTTACACCCCACCCATATGATCCAACACTATTACACATGCAAAGAAAATAACACATACCTAACATTCTCCCACTTGTTGTTTTCTTTGCATACAGGGGGTTACAGGGTTACATAGTCAACAATCCACGACAGTAATGCCCATGGATCCTCTACACCAAGAGAACTTCTCAGTGCTCACAGATTTTGTTAATGAGTCTGCAACATTCTTCAAAGTTTCCACCTTCATAAGTGATACTTTCTTTTCTTCAATCATGTCTCTCACAAAGTGATATTGAACATCAATGTGCTTTGTCTTTGAATGATAAGCATGGTTCTTCGCCAAAAAAATTGCACTCTGACTGTCACACTCTATCCTTACAGCTTGTTGTACCAACCCAATACCTAAACACAATATTTGTAACCATACTTCTTCCTTACTTGCATGAGTAGCTACCATGTATTTAGCTTCTGTAGTTGAAAGTGCCACTACAACCTATCGTTTGCTCATCTAACTTTTTTCTCCTCCAAACAGGTTAAAAACATACCCGCTTGTAGATCTCCTACGATCCAAATCTCCAGCCTAGTCTGCATCCACAAGCCATGTATATCCACTACTCTGTCCAATCCTGGTCTTCCTTCGTAGCACAATCCATAGCTAGTAGTGCCACGCAAATACCTGAAAACCCTTTTTACTGTTGTCCAATGCTCCTTCCATGGTTTTGACATACAGCTGCTCAAAACTCCCACTGCATGTGCAATGTCCGGTCTAGTACAAACCATTGCATACATCAAACTGCCAACTGCACTTGCATATGGAACATGAGACATGTCCTCATCTTCTTCATGTGTCTTGGGACACTGATCCGTAGATAACTTTACACCAACAGGAATAGGAACCTTGACCGGTTTACATTCTTGCATATTAAACCTCTGCAATATTGTCTCGACATATTTTCTTTTATTTAACCAGAGTTTCCTCCTTTTCTGATCTTTTTTAATTTCCATGCCAAAAATGAAATTTGAAGCACTGAGATCCTTCATGTCAAATTTAGAGGACAACTGATTTTTCACATCCTAGATAATATCCTTGTTGTTTCCTATCAACAACATGTCATCCACATATAAGACCAAATAAATCAAATGATCACCAATTAATTTAAAATACACAAAGTGATCTTCTTTGCTTCTTGTGAAACCAAGTCCCATCATATAAGTATCAAAATTTTGATACCACATTCTTGGTGATTGTTTTAAACCATACAGGGACTTGTGTCAAAACATCAAAAAAAAAGGAAAGAATTCAAAATGATTTTATAATGTGTCAAAACATCATTATCACATTTGGATTTTGAAATTTTTTTGAAATAGTGTTTAAAAATAATCTATGGAAGAGATTAGAAGATCTAAAAGTTCATGTGGAAATGAGCATCGATTGCTAAGTTCAAGAATAATGAGGGATGGTCGGAAGAAATCAATTGCAATATAGGCATTAAGCAATGTTGTCTCCCATCCTCTAACCTTTTTTATATTTATATTGACAAGTTAGAGGTATGTTTGGAAGAAGAGGGGGATGTTACCAAATAGTCATCATCCTTGTTCTTTACTATAATGATATTGTTCTTTAAGGAGCCTAATTAATTTAGATAAGTAATTAAAAATTCTCAAGTATTTTCATTTAATAGTGATAAGACAAAGGTTATGATCATCGAATCCAAGATAGTCGCTTACTGTGGTTTTGCAAATGACAATAACAACTTAGAGAAAATTCAATTTGATCAATAAAATAATTATCCCTATTACCTTATAGGATTGTGAAATTTGGGGTTGCAACATTTCTTGAAAAATGTAGAGGAAAATTGAACAAATTTAAAAGTCACTTATAGTTTATAATCTTAAAATTAAGAGAAATACACCATATCCAATCCTCATCTTATCAATTGAGCTTCATGTGGGATTCCACCCATTGAGAGTAAGCTAGTGATTAGGTACCTAATGTACAAGTATACGATAGTTAACATGGAGGAAATGAAGCTTCATATCTTTGCTTCTAGTTGTAATAAAATTTAGTTGAGACTTTAAGAGAGAGAGACAAAAATATTGCTTCTTGGCTAAACCAGTGGAGGATAGAAGGAAAGGCCACTATTCAAAATAAGCATAATATTAAAAGAATTGTCACAACTAAATTTAAAAAGAAATTGTGGTGCAATAAAGAAATAGAGAATAAGATAAAGTTAATGTATTAGAAAGAGGTCATTAACCTCAAATTAAAATATCAAAATTATATTTATATTATAAGTAGCTTTAAAAGAAATTAACATTTTTTAAAACAAAATGAACTCTCTAAAAACTTCATAGTGAAATTAATCATTTGACAATACCTACAACCCCTTGGAATATATATATATATATATATATATATGGAACTGAGATGGAGGAGGCAATGGCTCTGCGCCTAGGGTTTCCGCATATTTTTTTGTTCTGACTCTGCAATCACTTGAAGGCATTATCGTGGAAAGCATATTCCCCTGTGGTGATCCTTATTATCCTCGTGTTGGAGAAAGTGACGATATGGTGGAAGTTTGGTCGACTATTCTCATGAACCCCTTGAGGAAATGCCCATTTGGTCCTCCCCGCAGACAGAGTCTTTTCATCAAGGTTCCAATTCATCTCATTGTTCATTCGATCATGAGGACCATCCAATTTTTATCAAAGATGACGGGGATTCACTTTTGGTGGAGGACAAGTCAATTCCCACCCCAGGCATTAATGCCCTCGAAAATTTGTCTCATGAATATTTTTCCCACCCGACATTTGAAATCCCTTTCACAATCGCTCCAGGGCAAGGGGGATTCATGTGTAAAAGACCCCAAGCCACCTAGAGGAATAAGGTGAAGGGAATACTCATATTTCTCTATCTTGCAAATGAATCCAAACAGGTTAATAAGAAGGGGATTGGTAGTTGAAGAACCAACCACCCCAATGAATATAGGTATGGGAAATTTGGCTAGGAAAACAGGAGTTTCCATCCAAAGGTATAAAAAAGTACCAATTTTGTAGCCCCAGATTGACCCCACGATTTCCTTCTGATAGGGACAAGTCGAGAACCTTCCTAAGTGGGACGTGCAAGAGAAGAATACATGAGTGCAGACAGCAAGAGGAGACCAAATCAAATTTTTTTGTTGGGGATGGAAGAATGCACATGTGTGTGTCGGAGAGGACACAGGCGAGTGTGCAAGAGGGACAGAGGGAGAGAGATATGAATTTTGGGTCTTAAATAAAGATCCGAAGAAAAGAGAATCATTGCAAGAGAACTAGAAGCAAATAGCATGGAGGCTCGATATGTAGACACAGAGAAAAGTATTAAAGATGGTCTGAGCAGGAGGCCATGTTGGTGAGAGAGTAAACTTGTGCATAAGAAGAAAACACATGTGTGGATAAGGGGATGCTCAAGGGTGTAGATATGAGTAATATATACCTGGGAATGTTCCCAAGGGGAGAATGATCAAGATGGGAATAGAGAAGACCCCAAAACTACCTGACTAGAGCTACATAGGGTTGCAGGCTTGATGTTGGATGCAAAGAAACTGACAGTGGAAGGAGAGGGTGTTGAGGGATAGTAAACTATAAGGGGACATCTTGTGCAGAGGAAATCCAGTTGGGAAGGAATCTAATAAACCCTGTGGAGATCCTGAGCTCAGTAGGAAGAGGGGGAGACTTCCATTGTTTTCATTGAAGTGGAGGAGAGTAACCTCCCTAGTCAATTTAATGATTAGTTGAGTCATCAGTGAGAGATATCCCAGGTGGCATCATGGCCTAGCATGGGGGTGGTCTACTATTGAGGTGACTGATGATGCAGAGCCTATGATTGGGTTGAAAGGAGAACACCCACAATCAGTTGGTTGGCTACACTTGTAACAGATAAGTATCTCTACACTCTATGTATTTGAACTGAAATTTATGGTTGGATGTTTGTAATTGTATGTCACGAATGGATATGGTTGTTGATGGACTAATTACACCTCTGCATGCATGAATACTAATGTATCCAAATGGTATTGTATGTGTATTTCACATGTGAGCATGAATACATTGTACTTGTTCTAAGTTAAGGAAAATAAACATGTTCCCATGATTCCAGTGTGTATGATCGACATATTCCCATTCTATGTCTAAACTTGGATATATAGTGAAAATTTAAAACCTCAAACAAGAAAATACTGCAATCTTGGATACTAGGCACTTCCAAGACTATGAAACCCCAATTAAAATTTTGAGGTGGACACACCTCGAGTTCCTATGAAGATAACAAAGCAAATCACAAACATATTTCCAAAACCCTTAATAGCTATTAAAACTACTCACCAACGATCAACTAAGCCCCAATCACATATTTCATTATATAAAAAACAACTTACCACAATCCATTAAGCCCTAATAACATATTTATTTATATAAAAAAGTAGATCACACTTGTACAAGAACACTAGAGTCTTGTTAGGGTTCTCAACAAAGTATAGTTTTAGACCAATTTAAGAATTCTAAAATCCATTAGAAGATACACAAAGCTTACAAAATCCAAAAACCATTCAGGGGAAGATGTACACTAAAATTTTATATTGCATATTCAGAGTGCCATTACAAAAAATTAGAACAAGATACTCCATTTCTATAAAGTTAATCAAAAACCAAGACAATGAAATTCAATTGTAGTTTCAAAACAATTTATAAATTATTAAAAGCCATTACAAAATTTGCAAAACTTAACAAGGAAAAAACCAAACACCAAGCGCAAGGACAGTTACCAACATAAATTTGTACCATAAACATGATTATTACAGAACCAAAACATAAGACCACTCGTAGACAAAACTAACCCTTAACCCATTATCATCATGTTTATCTCCTCCAGCTACCACCCTCAGAACCACCACCATAGCACCGCCACCAATGGGCACCCTTGGTTCATATTATTTAGATAGTCCTCCAGATTTAATAGAATGAGAGAAACACAAAAAAAAAACTCTTTGATTAAAAAGAAGAAGATTATTGGAAACAAATTTAAGAAATTCCAGAGGGAAAATGTCTCAAAATTTTTTGAATATGTAGTTTAAGATAAAAGGAATTTCTTAGCATTTCAACCAAACATTAACATAGATCTGACAAAAAGAATTATAGTTTTTCTATTTCAAACTGGAAACATTCAAAATTGTAAACCTGGATAATGAAATCCCTTGCTTACACTTTGTGTCAATCCTCCAAGGCAATTTCTTTTTAGTTTGGTTGTGAATAGTCTCATGACAGATGCATTTGGTTTCTCGCTTGCTCATAATTATGGATTTATAAGTTCATCCCATAGATAGAACCAAATAGTTATTGTCAACAACTACTCTCTCTTAAGTGATGACCATATATAGGTTATACTTTGTTAACGTTCTATTCATGGAGGTTATTCAACTTCATCTGAAATATTTCCATCCACTTCGAAAATTCCTAGTTTGACTAGTCCTATGCCTTTTTTTTGGATCGTCCCTCCCTTTTTATGCCTCCTCTATGACAAATCAACAACCCCTCCGGGATAATGTATCATCAAGGTTCATCGCTCATTGTTATATCTGGTCATAGAAAGAGATGTGAGAAAAAAGAGAATAGGCGTTGTTCAATAATATGTTCCCATTCTTATGGTTTACAGTTTCCCTACCCTTCACTTCTGGGGATGCTAGGAGGAATGCAGTTCCAGAAGGAACATTAAAGAAAGCAACAATGGTTGAGGTTCTTGCTTAGTGATATTGTAATGGCTTTCCTGCAACATAGTATGTATTTACTGGTTGGGATCCATTAATCTCTCGGTGCAATCTCCACCACCGAAAATATGACTAGGAAAAAACTATAATCAGGATTTGGGGTCGCCCAATTATCTCGAAAATACATATCCCTCGCACAACACAATGCTTTCCCCTTTTCGCCCATTAAATGTGAATCACGATGGAACAAGTGGAATCACTGAAGGCACAGTAGTGACAACGTGATTTGTGACTTGGGAGTAGGGAATCAAGATAATGATTCATGATTCTTACCAAACTATACGATGGACCCTTTAAACTTTTTCCCTTCCTGTGAAATTTTAAAGTTTACTTTCCACTTCTCGAAAAATTAGCAGAAATAAAAAAACATTTTTTATGGGTATATTATCAATCATACTTCTGGGACGTGTTGGAAGGCCTTTGACATGTTGTGATGGGTTCAATTTTGATATTTGGATGGGGTGATGGCATGGTAGTTGTACAATAATTTTGGATACAATTTTTAGGAAAATCCTGAGTATGGAGGATATGCATAGCAGCAGAAGAAAGAAGACAAGGAAGGAGTGGAGTGCGCAGTAAAGGCACATGCAGGCTCGAAAGTGCATAGTAAAAGTATAATTATTATAGAATAATGCAAGAGAATAAAGCAAGAGAAGATAAAGAGGGAGAAAAAGAAGGAGAGAAATTCATCATGCCAAAAGTGTAAAGACGCGCAAAAGCAGGAAGAATGACAGTTGAGAGTGCAAAAATAACATGTAGATGTAAAAGCAGGAAAAGAAAGACTGAATGACAAGTCAACACGAGTTTTCATAATTCAGAATGAGTTGTAATAGGGTTCTTGGGATAAGAAAAGTAGGGTTTTGAGCCCTAGAGTCCATGTATAAATAAGTAATGGGTCGGGTAGAATAGGTTGTTGAAAACAAGTGAAGAGAGTAAGAGAATAGATTGAATATGAGAGAGGAATTATATGTCTGAATGGATAAGGAGAGTTGTAGAGAGAGGCTTGCACTGCAAAGAAGCTAGGAAATATGGAGAGAGAGATAGCATGATATATCTATTGTAAGCGTAGTGCGCAAGCCTAAGACGATTACATAAAGAATAATAAATAAGTCAAACATTGTGGGCGTAGCCCAAATTTGGGTGACCCACGTTAACTATTGTGTTCTCTTTCCTTTTTATGTTATTGATCATGAATATTTTATTTATGCATGCTAGACTAGATTTGTCTACTATATGATAATTGTGCAGTAGTTATGAATGTTATAGTAAATGGTTTATGTTGAAATCTATAGTATAATTCTACTATATAATTGAATTCACTAAGTAACCAAGGAAGAACAAATATAGGATAATGCACAGAGGACAAATAAGTAAGAATGAATAAGATGATCACCTCCCATTCCCACACAACTGCAGAAACTCGGTTCCTACAGCCCTAATAGATGCCTCAGGTGAGACTTCACTTGCATGCAGTTGATGTCGAAATCGTCAGTGTTTGAAGGGTTTTTTTGGTTGAAATAACATGAACCTAGGTTCTTACAACTATGCGTTAACAAATGGTTATGTTTCTGGGACCCAAAATCCATGATTGAGTGAATGTTTTGGAGGTCGACTAAGAAAGAGATATCAAAATGGATAGAAAGGAAGGAAGGAGAATTTGCAAGAAAAGAGAATAGAAACCCTCGGATGAGCAACGATCAATGGATGCAAAGGTATGTGTACACATAATTCCATGAGTTTTTCTTTGGAGAATTTCTGATTATTTTGACTGAGTGGTTAGAAATATTAGTGGAGAATACTGGAAGGTATAAAACCGTAGCGTCGAGGAACTGGACTGCTGAGTTGGTAATAAAGTTGAATTATGTACGTAATAAGGCAGATGATTTATGGTTGGATAGTATATTGGGAGGTTATATTACATAATTTGTGTGAAAGGTTCATGAAATCGTTGGGTATGTGGATAAATATGTTGTTGTGCGACAGGTATGTGATGACAATGGAGTATGATTGCTAAGGGGATTTGTGCACATAGGGGAACTGAGGGATGAAAATAGGATCATTTGAAGGTAGGAAAGAATGAAAGAAGGGAGGTACTGAGGATGCAGAGAACTGAAGAAGTTGTATAAGAAGAAGAAGACAAGTTTGGAGTAATGCGTTGTGGAAGATGGTACAAGAGGAAAAAGACTGGGGCTGAGAAAGGAGATTCCTGTAGTGAGCCTGAGGGAAGAGAACCTTCTGCAATCATTGATCCAGGTGGATATTTGTGGCCACCCACCTATTCCAACTGGCTCCTCTTGACAATTTTTAGTTCAACACGTTCTTTTGTACTTCTTTGTAATTGTGAGTACTGTAAGCACCATGATTTTCATAGCTAAGGTTAAAGGTTTGTCAACAATTTGCAAAGTCATTCCTATTAGCACCCATATTGTTTTTATGCCTGGAATCATCTAACATCTCCAAGGGCCAGTTTCAAAACGATTTTTTTCATTTATTATTTCCATTTCCATTTGCAACTGCACACTACAAAATTTGCTACATGCTACGCAAAGCACTTCACCGCGCAAAGGATTCTGCCGCACAGTGGATTTTCATCGTGTAGAGGATTTCATCACGTAGTCAATTTCGTCATGCAGTGGATTTCATCGAGCATGGGATGTTGTCACGCATAGGATTTTGTCATGCAGAGGATGTCATCACACATTGGATTTTCCTGCACACAGGCTATAGGTCGCACTGCAAAAATGATTAGTTTAGTGGTCAACTTCAAGATCGATTTATGACCAACTGGAGAGGAATTTTGAAAATCCCTGAGAGTTTTTTGTTGAGGACAAAACAAATAATAAAAACCTCTCTCAGATTTGAAAAATCTGTCACGTATTGGGAGATTCAAAGGAAAATTTGAGCCCTATTTTTCAACTTTCATTATTTCCTGTCCGAGACATTCTTTTGCGACACATATTCCGGCCAGCTTGGGATGAATTTAAAGAAACTGAGAGAGTTTTTTATTTATAATGAGATTAAATACAAAAACCTCTCTCACTTTATAAAACTAGTTTTTTATAAGTGATATACGATGTCATTTTTAACGCCTATTTTCTCAGTTTGTTGCACATTCTGCTGTGTTTTTGTTGTAGGTTATTGTTGCGTAGCAGACTTGTTGTGCAGGGATGAGAGAGTGTCCAAAAATGCACATGATGACTCATCACAACCATATGGTCTAATTTTGATCATGATCAATGACTGTAAAGAATATTTCGGTTATGATTATGATTTGGCAAAGTCGGGTTTTCTATTGTTAGTGAATCCGTTGAAGTTATTGTTCTCTTTCAAAGAAAAAGAATCCATGATTCTAGGAGGGATTATTTACACCCTAGTAGCCAAGAGTGACATTAGATTTCTATATATGGGGATCATTTTCATGTAAACATGGTTGGTTGGCAAAATTGGTAGACGACAGCTATTGTATGTAATTTGAGTTTTTTGACCGAAATTTAATGCAAAGGTCATGTAACTTGAAGAAAATATTTTAGTTGTAGCAGTCGGATGTATTTTGCCTCTTTCTTTGCATATGTGCTTCCTATCATATTTATTCATATCTTTTACTGTCTATTTCAGAACAAATTTTCGAACCTGTGGATTCGCTGCGCAATGCCCCTTATTCGCGCCACTTAGAAAAAAAAGTTTTCTTCTAAAGCTAACTTTGAAATCGCTCGCAGCGGTGCTCCAAGTTACTTCATGTTTTTTTGTCCCGCCACACATTACGGTCTTACACTAAAGATTTTTTTTCTCCTAGCCTTATCCTCTCAAGTTCAGTCATTGAGTCATTTGTCTCTGTCATTCTCTCAAATCAACTCCATAGCCCAAGTCTTACTTTCTTGCACCAATATAACCAGAGACCATTTTATTAAAGGTGTTAGATATATTCACTACCTTCAAAGCCATATCCTGCGCGGAGACCATGCCTTCCGAGAGAGCCATCTCCAGATTCGAAAGGCTAGTTTCGGGTCTCAAATTTGGTTGAAAAAGTTACATTCGTCATCTGTTTATCAGCCGAACATATTTACAGAGTGCTAACATTTTGGCATCGTTGTCAGGGACAGAATTGAATGAAACTTTCCCTGGGAAGAATGACATTGTTTCTGTTCTAAGGTCTGAGAGCAGCAGACACTTAGGCACATATTGGCCATATTTCTGCTTTGGTGAATCCACACATAAGAAAATCATTTGAAGGTAATTCCACTGGTAGAAGAATCCAGAGTTAAATTTTTCATGGTGAATCCAATCAAGATTAAAATGTGATTCAAAGACTCCACTAGAGAATGAGACCTGTTTACAGAGATATGGAAGAGCAGTATGGAAAAATAATTTTATTTCAAGAAGCATTTTTCTGTTTGATCAATATCTTCTTGCCCTTTCCTCAGTTTTTCAAAAGAATATTTCTTCACTTAAATGAAGCCTAGAGTTCTACCCTTGTATATCCTTCATTGCAAACTGTAGGTATACCTCCTTCTTCTTGTATAACCGATATTCACCAAGCTCCTTCCTCTGAGCCATATGATGTTCATGATCATTCTTGTGAGCTTAATGAAACCAAAAATGAGCTTGTACATTCTGTTCTTAATCCTACACCCTCCAAGATTCAAGAAAGATACAGTCCTCTTAAATTTTCTTCCATCCTTCATAACTTTCCTCTGAAACATTATAAGTATCTTCATAGGTTCTATGGAGAGCTTGATGGACAATCAGCTGAAAACATATTCAGGTATTTGAGTTTTTGAGATTGAACATGATGATGTGTCTATGAAGGCCTTTTCTCAGTCCTTACAAGGAGATGTCAAATCATGGTTCATACATTTGCAGCCTCAGTCAATTAGCTTGTGGGATGAACTGAAGGAAGTTTTCTGTAGGTTTTGGGGTGAGAAAACATCATGGGATCTACTCCTTTTAGAGTTTTATGCGATAATAAGAATGAAAGATAAAACCATCTCAAATTTTAGCAGGAGGTTTTCTACTCTTTATTATAAACTGTCTAAAGAAGTCCAACCTCCTGAAGTTTCTGCCATGCTCCATTACGTAACAACCTTTCAATCAGACTTATATTTTATTTTGATAGAGAGGAAGTCTATGTCTTTGCAGCAGATGTTCAACAATGCTCAGGAAGTTGAAGAAAATATTCAAGCATGTAAACAGATGTGAAATGAGGAGTTGGATGCTAAATAACATGACAATGAATATGAACAAAGAACATTTGATTTGAATTTTGAGAAGAGGGTTAATAATTTCATATGTCCTCTTGAAGCTTTAAATGATGATGATTTTGAAAAGGATTATATTCCACTTATTGAAAAAGAAGGTGCTAATTTATCTTTTGATCCATCCCATGATAAGCACGGGGTTGATTGTTTTATGTATTCATTTGTAGACAGTCAAGAAAATGAATTTGCAAATCATCTTGTTGAAGAGCAAGTTGATGTCCCAAGATTTTTCTTGTTAGATGACATTGTAGATGTTGTTTATTTTTCTTTATATGATGATGATTATGATGTTGACTTCCTAGAACAACCAGGTGCATGTTCTCTATCAGAAAATGTTCATTTTCAACAGTGTAATGAGAGAAATCAACCTACATATCGCAGTTACAAAGAAGAAGATGAAGAAAGTATTGAATCAACTGAAGTAAATTCTTTACCTTTATGATTTTCCTCATTTAAATTGTTGAAAGAAACTTTAAATATCATCACTAGGGTAGAGGAATGTGTGCTGATGCAAAATCACATTGATTCATGGGAAACAATTGACAAGAAATTGCAGCAATCTTCTCGTGTGTTTAATGACCTTGTTGCTTGTTATATGGAAGGTTTTATGAGTTCAAAATTACAGCCATTGGTCGAAGATGAATCTGAAAATGAGTGTGTTTAGAAATCGAAAGAAATTGAAAAATGTGCATATGACAGTAGTGAAGAAAATGAAGAAGGTTTTGAATCAAGTGAAAGAACCTTGCCATTGTGTTTTGCTTCATTTGAATTGCAGAAGAAAGATGCTTATAATGTTTCAAATCGGAAATCCTCCAGGCATGATGTTGAATATGAAGAAAGCGATGGACTTGCAAATGAAAATTGTCTTCCATTATGTTTTTCTTCCTTTGAATTGTTGAAAGTAAATCATGAGATAAAAGAGGAAGCAGTGAAGTCTGATTGCATTCACAGTGACATTGTTTTACATGAGAACATGGTTATCAGTGAAGAGGATCAACAACATTCTCATACTTTTAATGATCGTGTTGTTGATTACATGGAAGGTGATTTCAGTTCAGATTTGCAGTCTGTGATCAACTACCATCTTGGAAATAAATAGGATGGTCAATCAACATCAGTGTTAGATATGGATTCCTTGCCATTAGGGGTTTCATTTCAGCCAACACTGTCTTTTGATTCAGAAGATTATTATTTCCAGCAGTCTCAACATATTTTTCAACATTTATGTGGTAATCAACTGGTTGAATTACATGAAAACAAAGATGCAGTGGAAGGGGTGAAACATGATTGTTGTTTTATGTATGTTCTGGAGGATCCATTTGCAGTTTTGTTGGAGGCAGAAAAAAGTCCTAATGTTTTTAATTTTTTGAGATTTGAATTTATAGATAAATTTTTGAATGGCTTATCAGTAAACAGGCTTTGGAGAAAGCATGTGAAAACAAATCCAAAAGTGGATAAATTTTCAGCAGTTTAGGGTAGGTAGGAGTGCGAATAAGATCGGTACTATGAGCAATTCTTTTAGCAATCTCCAGTTTTCATTTTCAGCTTAGTTTCAGATTTCAGTTTGGAGCATATACAGCTTTGGGTTTTCAATGGATACATGCAACAAGTTAGAGCAGAGTTTTCAATGGTTCAGGAACATCCCAATGGATAGGTACAGGACCTACGAGTTCTTTGCTACCTCAATGGGAGGATAGCATCCCCATTGAAGCCAGTTTTTAGCACCATGATTTTCATAGCTAAGGTTAGAGGTTTGTCAACAATTTTCAAATGCATGCCTATTAGAACCCATATTGTTTTTATGCCTGGCATCACCTAACATCTCCAAGGGTAAGCTTCAAAAGGAAGGTTTTCATTTACTATTTCCATTTCCATTTGCAACTGCGCGCTGCGCAGAGCGCTTCACCGCGCAAAGGATTATGTCGCGCAGTGGATTTTCGTTGTGCAGAGGATTTCGTCGCGCAGTGGATTTCATCATGTGGTGGATTTAATCGTGCAGTGGTTTGTCTCTCATGGGATTTTTTCGCATAGAGGATGTCATCACACAGTGGATTTCATCACGTAGTGGATTTTCCTACACACAAGTTACAGGTCACGCTGTGAAAATGACTGGTTTAGTGGTCAACTTCAAGATTAATTTATGACCAACTGGAGACAAAATTTGAAAATCCCCGAGAGGTTTTTGTAGAGGACAAACCAAATAATCAAAACTTCTCTCAAATTTTCAAAATGTTTCATGGATTGGGATATTCGAAGGAATATTTGAGCCTTATTTTTCATCTTTCATGATTTCATGTCCGATACATGTTTTTGCGACACGTATTCCGGACAGCTGAAGATGAATTTAAAGAAACCAAGAGGTTTTTCTTTATACCGAGCTTAAATACAAAATAATCTCTCAGTTTCTAAAATTATTTTTTATCAGTGAGATACGATGTCATATTTAACGCCTATTTTCCTAGTTTGTTGTGCCTTTTGCTGTGTTTTTGTTGTAGGTTATTGTTGCATAGCAGACTTGTTGTGCAGGGATGACAGAGTGTCCAAAAATGCACATGATGAATCATCACAACCATATGGTCTAATTTTGATCATGATCTATGACTGTAAATAATATTTCAGTTACGATTATGATTTGGCAAAGTCGGGTTTTCTATTGTTAGTGAATCCGTTGAAGTTATTGTTCTCTTTAAAAGAAAACGGATCCATGATTCTAGGAGGGAGTAGTTCAACCCTAGTAGCCAAGGGTGACATTAGATTTCTATATATAGGGATCATTTTCACGTAAATAGGGTTGGTTGGCAAAATTGGTAGACGACAACTATTGTATGTAATTTGAGTTTTTTGACCAAAATTTATTGCAAAGGTCTTGTAACTTGACGAAAAGATTCTAGTTGTAGAAGTCAGATGTATTGTGCCTCTTTCTTTTTGTATGTGCTTCCTGTCATCTTTATTCATATATTTTTCTGTCTATTTCAAAACAAATTTTTGAAACTGTGGATTTGTTGCGCAATGCCCCTTGTTCGCACCACTTAAACAAAAACGTTTTCTTCTAAAATTAACTTTGAATTCGCCCGCAGCGATGCTCCAAGTTACTTCCTGTGTTTTTCTCCCGCCACACATTACGGTTTTACACTGAAGATTGTTTCTCGCCTAGCCTTATCCTCTCAAGTTCATTCACTGAGTCATTTGTCTCCACCATTCCCTCAAATCGACTCCATATCCCAAGTCTTAATTTCTTGCACCAATATAACTAGATCCTGTTTTATCAAAGGTGTTAAATCTAGCCATTGCTTTCAAAGCCATATCCTCCGTGGAGACCGTGCCTTCCGAGAGATCCCTCTCCAGATCTAAAAGGCTAGTTTCGGGTCTCAAAGTTGGTTGAAAAAGTTACCTTCATTGTCTATTTATCAGCCGAACAGATTTATGAAGTGCTAAAAGGTTCTACACTTTCGGGGTTGTATGAAGCCCTACACATATTCCAGGAGGAGACTGGTGGCCTCCCACCTAATCCAACATGATTATTTTGGATGTTTTCATGTCAGCACATCTTTCTGTACTTCCAGGGTCATTTTGGGGCCCTAAATAGTGCTTTTTTGTCTTTCCACAGTCAAACTATAGAAAGAGTTAGAGTTTGATGACGTAATGTGCACTTATCGAAAAGACCTTTCAAACCAGCTATCACGTACCTAAAACAGAGGTCCTATGAAAATTTTACAACCTCGAGAAGTTGAGGTACCAACTTACCCATAGGGGCCCACATGAATTTTGGTGTTTCACCTCCTAGGGTTAGGTTTTTGGATGTCTAGGGTTTTGGCATTCATGAGTAATATTAAAAAGACCTATGGAGTCTCATTGTAATCATTTTTTTTTCTACTAAGACGGATGTGAGTAGCAGCCACATCTCTTATCAAATATAGCTACCACCAGTAGATCAACTTGTTTCAATTCTGCAGTTTTACAATTTCATCCTATTTCATTTATTCAATAGAAGATATTTTTCACTAGATATATGTGTTGTTCTCCAAATATTTGTGTTTATTTTATTCAGTCTATCAATTCATTCTGCTCCTAAATCTGGATCAGTGGTATCAGAGTGGTATGCTCTTCATTTATTTTTCTTCGTGCATGACCCGACAAGATCTACGTACAAGAAGTTGGGACTCAAACCAATCAAGCCTTTGCAAGATTGGTCTCATTGAGCCCGACAATAACCCATGGGGGACGAAAATAAATATGATGGAGTAGGAGAACCTTTTAAAATGTTTCTCAAGAAATCCCTTGTGTGACAAAGGAATCAAATTATGGACAACTTTGCACATATACTTCGGTGGCTTCCCACATGAGAAGCATGTTCATCAAGCAGCCATGCAACCCCCTTCAAGGTACAAATAAATTTTTATATTCCATTATTTGAAGGGCTAATAGATGTGGATGTTGTAGATAAATGGTTGAATCTTATCAAAGGGTATTTTTAGGTCCATAATTTTTCCAATAAGGAAAACATTACTTTTTCACTCCTCAAGGTCATCCCCCATGTTAAGGACTAGTGGGATACTTACTTTGAGAAAAGTTCCATAAAGGAATATACAATATGTGTGGTTTCCCCTACATGGGATTCCTTCTGGGATTCCATTAAAGAACAATACTACCTTCTTGGAAGCTACAAGGACCAGTACACCAGATGGACCACCCTACATCAGGAAAGGGACCAGACAATACCATATTTCACCAATATTTTCCATACCCTATGCACTAAATTGGGTATCAAAGACTCTGAGCGACATCTAGTGCTCAAAAACCACGATTGTTTGCATAGATATAATAAATAAAAATGGAGTTTCTTGACATTACCTAGTTGGGTACAACTTATAGATAAGTTGTCAACATCGAGCAGAAATTTAAGCAGAAGAGGAGAGATTTTGGATCTGCAAACTCCTCACAGTTGAAGTAGGGAAAAGGTGGCCCCAACCCACACAAAAAGGCACATAGAAAAGATGGCACTCTCTAGACAACCAATCCAAGATGCAACACAAGAAGGGAAATGAGAAGACGAAGAAGGACATGGGAAAATGGTGTGAATACCATAAAATCCCTTGGCAGAACACCAAAGAATGTCACTCCAAGCAGTCACTCGTGGCCGAGTTGAAGGCTTCTGAGTCATAGGTTGATTATGACTCTAAATCAAGTCCAGAAGGAGGGAAGTGGATTATCGATGTTGAACCCAGTGCCACTATCACTACCACCAAATTCCAACCAAGAAAACTAGAAGAACCAGAGGAAGGGGAACAACTCTTTCACTCGCAGATGTGGGTAAATGGGGCTCCGCTTCATTTCATTGTCTATAGAGGAAGTCAGATAAACATGGTATCAGTAGAGGTCTTCAAGTGGCTAGACCTTTTGATGACACAATGCCCACATCCCTACACCATCGGCTAGCTTCGCCAAGTAAGAGATCTTCGTGTTAGCCAACAATGGCGTCTACCCTACGACATCAAGCCTTTCAAAGACGAGGTATTTTTTGATATTGCTCCCCTTGAATTTTGTGATGTTCTTTTAGGACAACCATATTTGTGGAAACATCATGTTGTGTATGAGTCTAGACCCTGCAGTGTTATTATTACTTTGGGTAGAAAGTTATACATGATACCAAAGGTAGCGTCGCCTACCACTATTTCTTTAATATCTACTAAGCAATGTAGTAAGGTCATTTTAGAGACTGGGTATACAGTAAGCAGAAGGTTGTTGCCACATTTTTGGCCTCTACACAGAACCTCTCTTTGCAGTAGAAGCAAGTGGATGGGATCGTGGAAGAGTACAGATACATCTTCTCCTCACCCACCAGGGTATTGGTGCACTGCTAAGTCAAGCATCTAATTGATTTAACCCTTGATTCACCTCTACCTAACGGACCAGTCTATCGTCGCTCGCTGATGGAAACTGAAAAAATCAAGCATCATATCTAAGAGCTTCTTCAAGAGGGGAACATCAGACCCAACTCCTCCCCTTGCAGAATCCCGATTGTACTAGTGCAGAAGAAGGATGAGACCTGGCGACTCTGCATTGATTACAAAGCATTAAACAAAATCACAGTCAAGAACTAGTACCCAATACCCAAAATCGATGACCTTCTTGAACAACTCAAGGGGGAAAAGTTCTTCAGCAATATTGACCTAAATTTTGGCTACCACCAAGTTCCCATCGAACCAACTAATGTATGGAAGACAACTTTCAAATCTAAAGAAGGTCTCCTCAAATGGTTGGTCATGCCCTTTGGCTTAACAAATGAACCAACCACTTTCATGAGGTTGATGGATGATGTATTAAGACCATTCACCAACACTTTTGTGGTGTTATATTTGGATGACATCCTCATCTTCAACAGAACTTGGGAGGATCACATGCGGCATATTCTCCAGGTTTTGAGCACTCTGCGGTAGCACAAGCTATATGCCAACTTGGAAAAATGATCCTTTGGAATGAACAAGATCCAATACTTGGGTTACATTGTTGATGAGAATGGGGTACATGTTGATCCATCTAAGATCCAATCCATCTGTGACTATCTATCCCCGACCACACTAGCCGAGATTCGAACCTTCGTGGGACTATCCAGGTTCATGTTGGGATTCCCCCATATTGCATGGGCCCTCATCCAAGTGACCAAGGGAGGTGGAAGGGAAACTTTCATGAGGGGGAAGGAACAACAACATGCATTTGTTGATCTGAAGCATCGGTTGTGCTCATCTCCAGTACTCTCATTTCCCAATCTGCAACAATCGTTCGAGATTGAGACTGATGCATATGATTATGTTGTAGGCACAGTTCTCACTCAACATGATCATCTGATTGCATACCATAGTGAGACACTCTTAGATACTATCCAAAAATACCCCACCTATGACAAGGAAATGTATTCCATTGTACAAGCATGTTTTCAATGGAAACATTATGTTCTGGGAAAGGAGACGATCGTCCACATTGATCACAAGCCTCTACAGTTCATACAATTACAGGGGAAGTTGCAAAATGACCTCCATCAGAAGTGGTCCACCTACATGCAGCATTTCCATCTCAACATCAAGTATAAGACAGGGATCACAAATCTTGTCATTGACTTCCTCAGTCGACCTCCTATGGCTGCACTCACCACTGTGCTCCATTCTTGTGGACATGAGGCATCTGAGTGACCCCAAATTTATCAGCAAGATCTAGGCTTCACCACCACCTATCAGCTCTTGGGTACAGGCACAACCGTCATTGATTTTCACATTTATGATAGATTGTTATGCCATTTGGTCCATATCTATGTTTCTGCAAGCGAGTGTGAAAATTTGATTTTGGAAGCCCACTACAGTCAGATGAAAGGAAATTTTGGCGTGGAGAAAATTGTGGTCATTCTACATAAACATTTTTATTGGCCAAAAGTTTGACAAAACGTCGCAAGTATATCATATCTTGCATTGCCTATGCCATTTCCAAGCCAACCATCAAGAAGCAAGGCTTATACACCCCTCCTCCTACTCCCGAGAAGCCTTGGGAATCCATCTCAATGGATTACATGTCTGGCCTTCCGTCCAGCAAGAAAGGCAATGATTGTGTATTTGTGGTCATTGATCGGTTTTCGAAGATGGCCATCCTCACATCCTACAAGAAGAACTTCACAGCGACAGACACTGCCAAGCTCTTCTTCGAACGAGTGTGGGTCCATTTTGGGATACCACAAACCATCATCTCCAACTGGGACAACAGGTTCCTCAACACATTTTGGTCAAGTCTTAGGTCACTGTTGGACACCAAGCTCACTAAATCCACTGCTTTCCACCCCTAAACAGATGGCCAAACAGAGGTAGTTAATCATATGATTGTGCACATCCTGCGCATGTACAACTCTAAGAATTCACGTACATGGGATGAGAGTCTCCCCTATGTTTCGCACAGTTACAACAAGTCTCTCCATAAATCCATCGACCATAGCCCATTTCAGGTGGGGTTTGGATTCCAACTCTTGGGTCCCATTGATGTTGCACTATCTCTTGCAACCACACAAACAAACTCTTCCCATGTTCAGTTTGAGACTGAAAAATCCACCACATTCATTGAGAAGGTTCATCACATCCACCAACAGGTCCATGATATTTTGCATAAGTCCAATGCTAAGTACAAGCAGTGCCATGATCAACAAAGGGTACTGCACCAGTTTCAGGTTGGAGACAAGGTATGGTTACATTTGCAGAAAGAGCATCTTACAGGGCCCCAACAGAAGCTCCACCCACTTCTCTATATCCCTTACACTATCACCAAGGTTGTGGGTAGCAATGCTTTTGAGCTCAACACTCCACCCTTCCTTGGCTTGCACCGTGTGTTCAATGTGGACCTCCTTCGACCATATTTTCCACCATTGTTGGACACCTCAAAGATCGCAAAAAAACTGACACCAACAGATATTAACCATGATTTCATGGAACAGGAATCCACTGATCAGATAGTGTACATACAAGTCAAGGGCACTCGCCAACAAAGGATCTAGCTTTATCGGGTTGTCAACGCAGGGAAGCTCCTACACCAAGGCAAGTGGCTCACCCGGGCCAAATTCAGCAGAAGTTCCCTCACCTGATGGGGGAATTCAATGCAATGGATACCATTGCTTCCAAAGGGAGGATGAATGATCCAGTTTGATATTGGTGGTCACCCACCTATTCCAACTGGCTCCTCTTGACAATTTTTATTTCAACACGTTCTTATGTACTTCTTTGTAATTGTGGGTTCTACACTTTCGGGGTTGTCTGAATCCCTACACATATTCGAGGAGGAGATTGGTGGCCTCCCACCTAATCCAACTAGCTTATTTTGGATTTTTTCATGTCAGCACATCTTTATATACTTTCAGGGCCCTTTTGGGGCCCTAAACAATGTTTTTTTGGCTTTCCACAGTCAAACTATAGACAGAGTCAGATTTTGATGGTGTAATGTGTAGTTATTGAAAATACCTTTCAAACGGGCTATCATGCACCTAAAACAAAGGTCATATGTTAAAGTTACGACCCTGAGAAGTTGAGGCACCAACTTACCCATAGGGGCCCACATGAATTTTGGTGTTTCACCTCCTAGGGTTAGGTTTTTGGATGTCTAGGGTTTTGGTATTCATGAGTAATATTAAAAAGGCCTCTCGAGCCTCATTGTAATCATTTTTTTTTGCTCATACGGATGCACGTAGCAGCCACATCTCTTCTCAGAGATAGCTACCACCATTCGAGCAAGTTGTTTCAGTTCTGCAATTTTACAGTTTCATCCTATTTCATTTATTCAATAGAAGATATTGTTCACTAGATATTTGTATTGTTCTCCATATCTCTGTGTTTATTGTACTTAGTTTGTTAATCAATTCGTTCCGCTCCTAAATCAGGATCAATCATCGAGATTCTAGAAATATTGTACATAGAAGGAGAGAAAGAGAAATCTTAGTTCAGTCCTATAATATAAGAGTCGGTAATTCCTATTCATAAAGGATCATGTGTCGATTCCATGACCCTGTGTGTGTCACCTAAATCATAAGTCACATTCGAGTATTTTTCAAAACCACTCGTAGTTAGCAAGGGAGGACAGAGTAGGAGTAGCTAGAGCATTGGAAGCAATGTGTAGAGTCATAGTCAACCAACATCACCTAGGGGAGGTTCTACAAAAAGCAACATGGCATGGGTAGATAACATCCTTAAACTTCCTAAGTTCTAGGGAGTTGGGTCAGAGTACCCAGAACAACATCTATTTGTCTATGAGATAAGTTGGGTTGCAAAGAATGTCCACAATGAGGCCGTAAAGATTGTGCAGTTGGAAACAACATTTAGAGGTTGTGCATTAGTCTGGTACATGAAAATGCAGAGTACCATGCCTACGGGACAAGCTAGGATGTTAGCAGAAATTAGACAAGCATTGTTGAAAGAGTTCAAGAATCCAAAGTCTAACTCGCAGTACATTACAGAGTTGAAGGAAATCAAACAGGTGCAAACTAAATCAGTCTGGGATTATGGCCAATGTTTTAAGGATCTGATGGGTAGATTGGCATTCCATATCCTTGATCAACAGAACCAAGAATGGTTTATTACAATACTTCTACCACACATTCATAGGTCGTTGATTCAACAGAAGGTTGCGTCGCAGCTTAAAATTTTTGGAGATTGCAATGAAATTGGAAGCATCCCCTGTAGGAGAGAGTGGAGGGATGGCGCAAGTACAGACGCAATTGGTTTCCTTAACAATTCAACTAGTAGAACTTACAAAAGGGAAGGAGAAATGGGAACAAATCTGGTGTAATAAGTGTAGGAGTGAAGGCCACCATAAGGACGAATGTGCAACATTTTCATAATATTTGGCGACTGGAGCACTGAATACATTACCAGGAGGGGGATACTGTGAGATATGTAAGAAATGGGGACATCATCTGACTGAGTGTCCATTACTGCAAAAATATCAAAGTACACCAAGGAAATTACTCAGTCGAACATGAAGAGAAGGATTGGCGTGCCTTTGATTTGATGAGAGAGCTCACTTAAGATATATATATTATTCAAGAGGATAGTGTTGTGACAGAAGGAGGTGGTCCAAAGTATAATAATCAAAGAGGCGTTAATCTAGGAAACAAAGGAAATTTTGGCAGAGGTCGAGGCAGAGGAAATTTTGGCAAAGGAGGTAGAGGACTGATAATATGTTACAATTGTAATCAACCACGGAACTTAGCTCGTGACTTCCTGAACCCTTGTATAACCTACACATACTATAGAGCATTGGGCCATGCAACAAAAGATTGTCCTCAACTACTTGCGAAATGGCATGCAAGAGGAAATCAAAACGAGAACCCAAATCAAAATGTACAAAAAATATCA
>ML782313.1:906158-919899 GCA_009831015.1 Picea engelmannii | reverse complement strand
ATATATATATATATATGAGAGAGCTCACTTAAGATATATATATGATTCAAGAGGATAATGTTGTGACAGAAGGAGGTGGTCCAAAGTATAATAATCAAAGAGGCGTTAATCTAGGAAACAAAGGAAATTTTGGCAGAGGTTGAGGCAGAGGAAATTTTGGCAAAGGAGGTAGAGGACTGATAATATGTTACAATTGTAATCAACCATGGAACTTAGCTTGTGACTTCCTGAACCCTTGTATAACCTACACATACTATAGAGCATTGGGCCATGCAACAAAAGATTGTCCTCAACTACTTGCGAAATGGCATGCAAGAGGAAATCAAAACGAGAACCCAAATCAAAATGTACAAAAAATATCAGCCGAAAAGCACAATGAAGGTCCTAGAATAGTAGTTGTTACACGCGAAGGAATTTGAACAGAGGATGATGTGATGAATGGAGGGAAACATGTTGAGCAATGGGTAAGGAAGTCAACAGGACCTATGCCAACATTTGACCCTCGAAAAGAGAAGTAGACGTATCAGAGGGAAAGAAAAGATATACTAGAACCAGATTGGGTAGCATCAACATAATTTGCACCTCGTGTTTGTGATCATACTATGCCAAAGAACTCTCTTTGGAAGTTAAGTACTCTAAGAGAGTTCCTGAGAAGTTGTGTAGTGTTAATGAAACTCACGACCCTAGTGGGAAATTCTTGCAACACACTTTTGTTTATATTTATGCACCAAATTATAGTTAGACCACCACCATTAGAAGAATAGTTCTCATGTCATTTCAAAATCGAGTTCATAATAGAGACTATGAGAAGTATTGCAGTAGTTACAACTATTTTAAGTTGTGACTCAAAACCCTCATGGAAAATTATTGCAATACAATCATCCCTATGTTTATGAATTAGATTACCATTGGACCAGTTCCATTAGAATCATAGTGGATGTGCATTTTTATTTGGTTCATAATAATAATTTTAAGAAATATTGCAAAAATTACACTCATTTCACGTTGAGATCTCAAAACCCTCAAGTAATTTTTTATGGTGTGATTATATTTATGTTTGTGATCTAGATTACAGCAAGACCAATGTTATTGGAAGTGGAATGGCCATGCCATTTCTATATTGGGATAATAATAATGATTCTAATTAATATTGAGGAAGTTATGTAAACATTTTAAAATCGTAGCCTCTAAACCCTCTTTGCATAAAGGAGTTCCATTAAAAAGAAATCTATTTCATCAAAACCCTAGTTATGTTTTTAGGTTTTTCTAAGGAAGATGTATTTTACAAGAAATATAAGGGTCATAGTATTGAAGAATACATAAAAGGTAGTAAGTCCAAATATTAACAGTCTTGGAAACACTTTATGTACCTTAATTTGAGGAATGGCATGGCCATATTGGGTCCATCAATGTACTTTAAGGAGATGTTTCGACTTATAAAAGAAGAATATGAAAAATATTTTTAAATGGATGGTCTCAAAGCATGAAGAAGGATACAAAGAGCACATGATAACTTCCCACTATAGGTTTATGGATGTCTTCAACAAGACAAGGTTATTGTTTCTGTAAATACCATAAAAGGAAGAATGATTTCATCGATATATTGACTTGGTTAAAATATTGCAAGTCCCTTGAAGCATATCTAGAGAAAATAGGTTGAGGATGAGAATGTTCAATTTGTTTAAGATTCCAATGTTAATATGGATAAATAAGTTTTGATTTCATATTTCATGATATAAGATATGGATGGTGGAAATATTATTCTTGGATATCCTTGTTTCTTGGATTGGCTCATTCGGAATGGTTAATTTTAATGTAAAACAAAATATGAAGATTTGATACAAGAAAAGAAAAGTGCATTGCATGATATTTCTCTTATTAAACAACAAGAACCTAAGGTGGCTAATGGATAAATCATTCCAGGGAAACCAATTCTTGAACCTATAAATGAAGATCTTAAGGTTGAATCCGAAGGGCGGGAGGGAAGATGACACAATGCGTGGTATATGTTTTGCAGTTTTTCGTTCATTCATGGGCCTTAACTACCCCATTATTGTTATAGGTGGATGTTAGTGATTTCCCTAGGGATATCGCGGAGAAATCTTTGCATATTGCGGATCAATTTCCACAAGCAAGAGATCTATTATGAAGAAGGAGCCTACGCCGAAAGCAAATCCCCTATAATGGATATAAAATGCAATAAGAATCTATGGAGCACGGTTTAATTTATTAAAGGAACAACTTGGTGAACAATTGAAAAAAGAAGAACCAATAGCTAAGATTGTTGCATATCACCACACATACTATCATGAGAAACAATAGTAGTCATGAAGGCAAGGCCGTGATCGTAATACCTATCATAATACATAAATATGGACCATTAATAACACAAATGACTAAAGAAAAGAAAAAAGTAGCATAATGGAAAACAACTGCTTTAAACATTCAAATAAATAAAATTGTAAAATCTCTTTATATTTGAAAATGTTGATAGGAAATTTAAATGTGGCTATAGTTAAAAATCACATTTAAAGTCAAATTTAAAGATGTCAATTAGATATAGGTTGGATGATTGAGAAGAATGAATGTTATCCTCCTCAACAAGATTCAATTCCCTTAAAAATTATGAATAAGTATATTGTTATAATGGTTTACTGTCACAAATACCTTTCCTTAAAAAAAAAGAAAATCATTGAAAAAAACAAAACTTTGCAGAGCTATCATATCAGGAAAATGCTATCTTCGACCGAAAAGGGGGCCTGTTGTTTGCTGGATAGCCATCAAAATCTATTTTACGGCTCTCTGCACAAAAATTATCTAAATTTTCCTTCATGTAAATGATATATAATCATTAATGTCGAAAATCGATATACTTTGTTTTCTTCTTCCATTTTAGCAGCTCCTTGATCTGATCAATAGCGAATCTCGTGATTTCTTGCTAAAAGACAAAAACAGGACCTTATTTTCTTATTATAAATGTTTATAGGTCAAGCAAGATCGGAAAGAGAAATTGCGTGAAGATTTGTTGAAGTATCAAAGCTGTACCGCCTTACAATTATAATCCCAAACAACACAGTGATCCTGGAATTCTCTGGACAGAATTTTCTTGTCGAGCTCAGAACTCTCCATATTGTTTATGTAAGAAAGTCAGATGAACAAAGAATTGGTGGTTTCCAGGCGTCCTCCCAACCATGTACGCATTTTTCCGTGCATAAAGTTTCATCATATCATTTTCCAGAGGGATTTGTCGGCAGAAAGCTTGCAATTCTGATAGTAATAGACTGACGGAAACAGAAATTGCGTGAAGCTTTGTTGAAGTATCAAAGTTGTACTGCCTTACAGTTATTATCCCAAACAACACAGTGATCCTGGAATGATTCTTTAAAATAATGGCAGACTTTTCTTCACCAAAAAGGGAACTCTCTGGACGGAATTTTTAGTCAGAAATTGCGTGAAGCTTTGTTGAAGTATGAAAGCTGTACCGCCTTACAATTATAATCCCAAACAACAGAGTGATCCTGCAATGATTCTTTAAAATAATGGCAGACATTTCTTCACCAAAAAGGAAACTCTCTGGACAGAATTTTCTTGTCGAGCTCAGAAGTCTCCATATTATTTATGTAAGGAGGTCAGATGAACAAAAGAATTGGTGGTTTCCCGGCGTCCTCCCAACCATGGACGCATTTAACGCCAAGTTCGACCACCGTCACACTGTTATTTCTCATTTTAACGCCTGTGGAAGAGACAGGAGCTTACGTACCCTCGTCGTCTTGAAGGCATAAATATTTAGGTCAATCGCTACAGTAAGTGAGGACAAACAACAGAACGGAAATCAGAAAGATGTTCGCATTTATCCAACAGTACCAAATGTGAACGATGATGACGTTTTAGGTATTTTTCAGATCATAGTGCTTTCACAGTACCAAATGGTTTATATTTTTTCACGTTTTGGTCAGCTATATACTATGTAGTATTGAATGTTGTGGCAGTGGATAATATGGACTAGTAAACTATATGCCTGGTTCACTCAAAAATAACTTTTTCATCAATTCAAAAACAACTCAAAAAAGTTGGTCAACCATATACAACTTACTATGCAGTATTGAATATTGAAACAGTTAAATAATATGTACCAATAAACTACATTACTGATTTCAAAAATAACCCCTCCATCAACTCAAAAAAGTTGGTTGGTCAGCCCTATACAACATACTATGCAATATTGAATATTGTGGCAGTCGATAATATGGATCAGTAGAGTAGTCACTCAGAAATAACCCCTCCATCAACTCAAAAAGTAGGTTGTCAGATTTCGATCAAGCTTTTAGCCTACTGAGAACAGTACTTTTACCAACTAAATTTGGATATGACGGCTCAATTTAATTTTCCTATCAATGTAACTAATTTATCATCTTAAAATGTTTTTTATAAACATTACCCATACAGTTTTTTTGGACGTGGATAACCTTCTTAGTTTAAACTCATAAGAGGTATGAAATAAATAAAGATGAGATTTACTATGAAATCAATAAAGATAATTTGTACAATGGAACTATTTTATGGAACTATTTTGTGGTATTAGTGAATTTTTCACTTTTAAATATAAACAATGGTTGTATGGCAGCTTAGTCCCTGCTAAGTAGATTTGAAAATGGAAATGATAGCTCACACCCTATAATTATTGATGATGACTATTATTGTGAAACATGAACAATATGTTAACTAGGGGCTAGTTTCATAGTCTTAAAAGAAATTCAAAGAATTCGACCTAGACTCACAAGGAATGGAGAAAGACTTGTTGTTCCATGACACTTAGTTTATAGATTTTTCATATGCCCTATTGACGAGGATCTGTGACCACATTTTTACTTTAATGTGGATGTTGTATAGTTTTGGAATTAGCTTAAATTTCCTTCCAATTAAGTTAAGCTACTCAAATACAAATTACATTTTAAAAATATTCATTTTTTTCTTTTTGAAAATATACCTTTCAAATTTAATAATATATATTTTTATATAATATTTATTATACTACATAATAAATATAATCTAAATAATATATTAGATAATAAATATAATATAACTATAATAATAAATAATATATTAGATAATAAATATATTATAAATATAATAATGCATAATAATAAATACATAGTACAACTTTTTGTATTTAGATGTGGTGATTGGTGAAATTGATTGATTATGTAATTAATTTTACATATTGAAAGAGGTGAAGGGAGCAATAACACTTCAATTCTATCAACCAATTAGAAATGAGAAACACAAATATTTTTATTATATCCAAAAATATATATTTGTTTTCCTATGTTAAATGTTACATTGCATACACAAATTTATGGTAAAAAAACAAATTAATGTCACATCAAAAGCAAACTCATTGCTATGGTCCCATGCCACGGACTAATAAATTATGTTATATAAGTTATAATAATAGTCTCTACACAGGAATTATTTTGTGGTATCACTGAATATTTTTATTTTTTAATATAAATAAGTTATGTTATATAAGTTATAATAGTAGTTGTAGTCTAATTGTTTAATTTTGTGAGAAATATCTATAGAATTGAGTGATTATTTATGTATAAAACAATTAGATAATCAACTTACCAATGTAATAACAATGGGGTGACTACATAGTAGTTGGGCAGGGGCCACGTCAAGGAACTTCCATGTTTAATCAACTTGCATTGAGTTAAGGGATGTACTAGCTCGATCATGGCGTGAATACTCCATCTCGCTTGAGCTTTGTGGTTTCGTTTATAATAGTTCAAGAGAAGAGATGCATTATTAATATCAAATAGTTTGAACTTAGGGAAGAACCATAGTTTAAGGAGGATGGTGAAGCATGGATGTGTAGACCATGGTGCTAGTTGAAATTTGGCTATGGAATTTTAATATATGGTTGAGGTTAGACTCTTTGTTGAATCTTGTTGTTGGGTTTGTCAAGTTCCAAGTGTTATTGTTGACTGCAAAGTTAAGGCTCTCTCTACTTGATCATTTGTTTCCTCAACGAGGTTAATCTATCGAGGCTCTAAGTTTTCTACGGTTGTTTGGTTACTAGTTCTTTTATCCATTGCAAATTATGTGGTTAGAAAGGCCAGGGCCAAAGCCTACAAAGCACTAACTCCAATCATTCTCATTTTGACGACTGGAGCACCGAATCCATTACTAGGAGGGGGATACTGTGAGATATGTAAGAAATGGGGACATCATCCAGCTGAGTATCCATTACTGCAGAAATATCAAAGTACACCAAGGAACTTATTTTGCAACTTCTGCAAGTCATTCGGACATGAAGAGAAGGATTGTACGCCTTCGATTTGATGAGAGAGATCACTTTAGATATGTATATGATTCAAGAGGAGAATATTGTGACAGAAGGAGGTGGTCCATAGTATAATAATCAGAGAGGATCTAATCTAGGAAACATAAGAAATTTTGGCAGAGGTCGAGGCAGAGGAAATTTTGGAAAAGGAGGTAGAGGACTCATAATATGTTACAATTGTAATCAACTAGGGAAATTAGCTCGTGGCTTCTTGAACCCTTGTAAAACATGCACATACTGTAGAGCATTGGACCATGTGACAGAAGACTGTCCTCAACTACTTGTGAAATGGCATGCAAGAGGAAATCAAAACGAAAACCCAAATCAAAATGTACAAAAAATATCAACCGAAAAACAAAATGAAGGAACTACAATAGTAGTTGTTACGCGCGAAGGAATTTGAACAGAGGATGATGTGATGAATGGAGGGAAACATGATGAGCAATGGGATGAATGGAGGGAAACATGATGAGCAATGGGTAAGGAAGTCAGCAGGACCTATGCAACCATTCGACCCTCGACAAGAAAGGTAGACGTATCAGAGGGAAAGAAAAGGGATACTAGGACCGAATTGGGTAGCATCAACATCATTTTTGCTTCATGTCTGTGATCGTACTATGCCAAAGAAGTCCCTTGGGAAGTTAAGTACTCTAAGAGAGTTCTTGAGAAGTTGCATAGAGTTAATGAAACTGAAGACCCTAGTGGGAAATTCTTGCAGTGCACTTTTCTTTATGTTTATGCACCAAATTGTAGCTAGGCCACCACCATTAGAAGAATAGTTCTCATGCCATTTCAAAATCGAGATCATAATAGACACTATGAGAAGTACTGCAATAATTACAACTTAAAACTATTTTAAGTTGTGACTCAAAACCCTCAAGGAAAATTATTGCAGTACAATCATCCCTATGTTTATGAATTAGATTATAGTTGGACCAGTTCCATTAGAATCATAATGGATGTGCATTTTTATTAGGTTCATAATAAATAAATAAAATTTGGTGTGATTATATTTATGTTTGTGATCCAGATTATAGCAAGACCAATGCTATTAGAAGTGGAATGGCCATGCCATTTCTATATTGGGATAATAATAATGATTCTAATTAATATTGAGGAAGTTATGTAAACATTTTAAAATAGTAGCCTCCAAACCCTTTTTGCATAAAGGAGTCTCATTAAAAACAAATCTATTTCATCAAAACCCTAGTTATGTTTTTAGGTTTTTATAAGGAAGATGTATTTTACAAGAAATATAAGTGTTATAGTATTGAAGAATACATAAAAGGTAGTAAGTCCAAATATTAAGAGTCTTGGAAACACTTTATATACCTTAATTTGAGGAATGATGTGGCCATATTGGGTCCATCAATGTACTTTAAGGAGATGTTTATACTTATAAAAGAAGAATATGAAAAATATTTTTAAAAGGATGGTCTCAAACCATGAAGAAGGATACAAAGAGCACATGACAACTTCTCACTATAGGTTTATGGATGTCTTCAACAAGACAAGGTTATTATTTTTGTAAATACCATAACAGCAAGCATGATTTCATCTATATATTGACTTGGTTAAAATATTGCAAGTAAGCATATGTAGAGAAAATAAGTTGAGGATGAGAATGTTCCATTTTTTTAAGATTCCAATATTAATATGGATAAATAGATTTTGATTTCATATTTCATGATATAAGATATGGATAGTGGAAATATTATTCTTGGATATCCTTATTTTTTGAATGTACTCATTAAAAATGATTAATATTATTGTAAAATAAAAAAAATAAAACTTTAGTAAAAAAAAGAAAATTACATTACATGATATTTCTCTTATTAAACAACAAGAACCTAAAGTAACGGATAAGTCATTCCACTGAAACTGATTCTTGAACATATACACACATTAATGAAGATCCCAAGGTTGAATCAAAAGGGCGGGAGGGGAAGGGACGGGAGGCGAGGCGAGAGGACACAATGCATGGTATATGTTTTGCAGATATTGCGGATCAATTCCCGGGAGCAAGAGATTAATTATGAAGAAGGGGCCTACACCCAAAGCAAAGCCCCTATAATGGATATAAAATGAATAAGAATCTATGGATATAAAAGCTCGCAACAGTGATCCTGTAACTCTCTGGACAGAATTTTCTTGTCGAGCTCAGAACTCTCCATATTATTTATGTAAGGAGGTCAGATGAACAAAGAAGTTTCCAGGCGTCCTCCCAACCATGGACGCAGAAAGTTTCATCATATCATTTTCCAGAGGGGATTTGTCATCGGCTACCGCAACAGTGTTTTGTCTGAATGTTTACACAAATGGGGAATGTCGGTAAAGTCCGGTAAATATATAATGAATCTTCTTTTCCAAAAATAAATATGGATTTGTATATTGGCTTCAATTTTAATATATATTTCCTTACAACTAAATTAGTTGCAAGCAATGGTTTCCCTGAAAAGATTAAAACTCCAAGCTAATAAGACGCAAAGAATAAAATACTTGATAATATTACTTAAGCAAGATTATCCAATGTGATTTGGGGATTTTTCGTAATTGTCACAATCCACATAGATTGTTTTGCGAAGAGAATTACAAAGTTAATTTACTTTTAGTTATAGAGTATATTGTGTGGTTAAATTTTACTTCTAACAACATTATAATTTTGACTTTCATATACACATTTTACTCGAAATAATTGTATACATTTAAAAAAAAAAAAAAATTAATTAAATTAACATAAACTATAGAGTAGATTACAAATTATTTGTAACTAAGTGTAAATTTACCAAACGTGTTTTGGGGTTTAGTGTACAACCATAGAAATCATTTATGGATTACAACCCCAAGCCATAACATGAAACTACTAAAGTGAAGGAAGTTCTTGTAGGGTTTTAATCTCACTAAGTGTGACTCATTTCTCTCACAACATGATTAATTTGTTCACTACTAAACACTCCAAGTCCTCATCCACAATTCTTCAATGATCTTCTTCCCTTCTAGTGCAAGCAAAAGGTATCCAAACTTTTGTTTTCTTACTAGGAGAAACTTGGGGAAGATACACTTGCCAAAAGAGTCCATGAGAACCACTAATGGAGTTGTGGGTTTTAATAGTGCTTGTTTCCACTATTGTAAACATTCCAACTACAATTTACCATCTTGTTTCTTCTTTCAATTCTCAGAGCAAGTCCCTAATCACCATAGGTTTTTTCCAACAATAATTTTGTGGGAATACTCTTTTCATTTCCAAGCCTAAATAACCATGAGTTCACACAAGTTTCAATGAACAAAGAGAAGAAGAACATTCCAATGGGAGAGTGAATGGTGCTCTCCCAATTGGAATGGGTAAGAATAAGAATGATCCACGAATAAAAGAGAGTAATAATTTTCTACCAAGAGTTGCATAAAACAAGTGCAAAACCTTTTTTTGTGGATATTACATTATTATGTGTTTCTTTTTATTCATTCTTTCACATGCATAAATACACCAAGGAAAACATAAAAATCACAACATAATTCTAGCCCACCTTAGGGACCCATTTAAGTTGGCAAGTTAGTCATTGGAGAACTTTGATTTCTTAGCATTTTTCTTTCAAATCATCTTCTTTTATCCTTCAAACATGCTTCCATTCCAACCTCCAAACATTTTTTGTTTCTTTCATTTGATTTCTCACCTTTCTAAATAAATGATCTATGTCAATAAAACAAATAAAGTAATAGTAAGTAGAAATGTGAACCCAAGTCCAAAGCTACATGTGCATCATCAACATCTGGTGTAATAGGGTGGAGGAGATGTTCCACTCCTTTTGTGGTGGTTTCTCCAATAGAAACCCTCTTGGAGCCTTGAATTGCTTGGAGGAGAAAGTGATAGCTTGCATTTAGCCACCTAAGTTCCTCCCCAATTTCCTTCAAAGTAGTGTTTCTACTCTCATACACCTCATCATATTTCTTGGCTATAAGCTCCTTGGTTCTGCAATATGAATCTAATAATAGAGAATCGAGTGGTTTGATTGTTCAATTAATAGCTATCTTATGTCGCTCTGTGAATCCCTTGGCAATTTGTATAACATTTGTCTTCTTGCACTATCGAGTTCGACAACATGCTTATGACATTCAAGCTCTAGAATTCAATGGTTTTCCCCTCTACAAAAGAATCTTCTTGGGACCTTTGACGACTTTCTTTTATGCATCCCCTTCCCAACGAACTAAGAAAAGCCTGATAAACTAGAACTAAAATTCCCCTCCATATTTCTATGTTTCAAGTATCAGTTTCAAATAACAT
This sequence comes from Picea engelmannii, assembly GCA_009831015.1. Taxonomy (NCBI): domain Eukaryota; kingdom Viridiplantae; phylum Streptophyta; class Pinopsida; order Pinales; family Pinaceae; genus Picea; species Picea engelmannii. Next base: position 909,274 of record ML782313.1, on the reverse strand, counting down.
ATATTTCTATGTTTCAAGTATCAGTTTCAAATAACATGAAGAGAAATGTTTTCTCGTCCCAATGAGAATGAGAAACAATTGGTGCTACAGTACTTTGGCTTTCATGGTATTGTGTGGCTCCACCACATATAACGTTTTCATGGTATTGTGTGGCTCCACCACATATAACGTTAAAGATAAAGTAACCATGTAAAGACATATCTTAAAAATTAAAAAGAAGCTTCGATGATTTAACTGAAATTTTATAAGAGATTATGAAAATATGCAAACTATATTAGTGATAGTCAATAGGATTTAAATTTTGGCCTTCTGTTTGTACAAATAATTTGAGCAAACTACCCATTCTCTTATATCTTGTTTGTATATAAGATACATAAATTTTAAAAACTTGGTTTATTAATCATTTCACTGCAACATCATCGGGTACAGGAGCAAGCATATCCACTCTTTACCCGCAACAATTTCACCAAACTCCAGCTGCAGCCTGCAACCACCCAATTCGCCGCACATGCCGCCTTAAATTTTKTTCTGAAACACAATGTGTATATTACTGTAACGCCGGCCTGCCAGGATGTGTTAGCAGCATGGAGATTGGCATCATCCTGGCATCATCCCTACTGCATGCTGCTCTCTCAAACATATTCGACATCAATGGACACGCACATGGCAAGCTCAGATTTGTTTTAAACCGATCTGAAGTTAATATTATCAGATTCAAAGTTAAAATAAAATGAATCTACGCTCATTTTTTAGAATTTCACCAACTAAATTTAAATTCATCGGTAAGTAATTTCTTTATAAGAAGGGTTTCTGTTACACTAACCATATGGCTTCATCTGGTGCTTCTACAAGTTCGACCACCGTCAGACTGTTATTTCTCATTTTAACGCCTATGGAAGACAGGCGCTTACGTACCCTCGTCGTCTTGAAAGCATAAATATTTAGGTCAATCGCTACAGTAAGTAAGGACAAACAACAGAACGGAAATCAGAAAGATGTTCTCATTTATCCAACGCCAGCTGTGAACGATAATGACGTTTTAGGTATTTTTCAGCTCATAGTGATTTCACAGTACCAAATTGTTCACAGTTTTTCATTATCACCTTGGAATGTTAGTATCTTAATGGATCAATAGACTATATATAATGATAAACAATAACCAGTTTACTGCTCAGCACTCAATACTGTAAATATATCCTAACATATATATATTAAGATAATCCAACAGTATATAAACCACCAACTATCTATATACTAAAATCCAACAGTATATAAACCATCAACTATCTATATACTAAAATAATTCAACGGTATATAAAGCATCAACCACAGTTAACTTACCGATGGGATAAATCCTTAATTCCCCAAGTCATTGAAGAAAAGGGACAACAATAACAGGTCATCATTCAACAATTGAACTTGCTTCACAAAAACTTTAGTGTGTAAAATAGTTTACAATGTGGAAATCATTGTTCCATACCACACAGCAGACTGAAATGTTCCATTCAATATAGTTGGTCAGGCACCTACTCCAAAGGGTATGCCATCTAATCCCATAAGGGTGGATGAGGATGATGATGATGATGATGATGATGAAGATCTAATTGAAATTAATATTCAAGTCAAGTCAGGTCCATGTAAACATATAGAAGCTATGAACTTCTATAATTAAGTTATGACTCAGACTCCCAGTATTTTTTGGATTGCTTTGTACTTGATTTTCCCTAGTGGCGGGTTTTAGACACTTTTGCATGTACTATTTCAATGTGATATATAAATATAAATATAGGTAGATTATAAAAAAAAAATTATAATGATATTTATTGGTTCTAGAGTATCATTTAAATTGATTTTAATTGGTTAAGAATTTATTTTGTTGAAATGTAAGGAAACAAGTAATTACCTAAAATCCAAAGGAATATGGTAAGGGTGGAAGTCTACCCCTTTATGGGTCAAAAATGGGTATTTCATGTGGTCAAGTTTCATCTACACACAATGATGCAAGTTGCAACTGGGCATAGCTTGAGTATTGTAGGTTTTTTCCTAGTTTGGAAATAATAATAATAATAATAATTGTTCTAGGAAATTGGGTTATACAAGTTATAACAATAATGGTTTTCATAGAAAAATTAGTATTTTAATTTCATAAGTTTTCCTTAATATCACTCCCTACCCCAACTCTTAGGGTGACATTGTGGAAGGGAAAAAATAAGCTTTCCCTAATATCACCTTGTGCCCCACCCTCATATTAAAATTTCCCTAATATCACCCTTCCACCCCCACCCTCATGTTAAGTTTTCCCTAATATCACCCCCGACCCCCACAAATGATCTAAGTCTATCTTTTGATAAACATATAGAATTGAGTTCATGATAAATTCATTCTTGAATACCTAGCAACTGAGATAAAGTGGATTGTAATATTTCAGATATAAAAAGTATGCAGAATAGAAATAAAATGCTAGAAATGGCAGATGAACAACAACAATATAACCAGAATAACACCACAATAATACTGAAATGATAACAGAATAACACCAGAAATAGCACTTTGATTACTGAGGGGGCAGCCTCCATTCGAGTAGAGCTCTATTACAATAATATCCAAGCTAGGGTTTTCATACCCTCGACTCCTATTTATACTAAATATGTCTATCAAGAGAGCCATCTAGTGGAAGATCCTTCTAGAAGTGGAAGCTTCTATTAGGTATTCTTACATTCAATTTATTCTACCTTATTGCAAGGCCTTATTAATATTGACATTTATTACATCGGAATACATTGTTCTACCTACATAAGGGGTTAGGTCCCTAACATGTCCGCCCCCTTAAAAAAAGCCTTGTCCTCAAGGCTTGAGATGTGGAAATTGTTGCAGAATGGTAGTTGGTTCCCAAGTGGTATCTGTTGGAGTTGTATCTTTCCACTGAACTAACACTTCCTTGATGGTTCGATGACATAGGCGACGCTCACGCTGGTCCAAAACTGCTTGTGGTTGTAGCCAAATGGAGTCTTCTTCGTCCAACTCGAGAAGATTGGTTTGAGTTTGGAACTTAGTTCCAATCACCTTCTTCAAGCATGAAAAATAAAAAACAGGATGTAGCTTAGAATGACTAGGAA
>ML782313.1:892386-904623 GCA_009831015.1 Picea engelmannii | reverse complement strand
TTGTGGATGTTGTAAATGGGTGTTGAAGAGCACAGAATTGAGCATACTTGGAAAGGCGATCAACTACCACCATGATGACTGATTTATTACCCGATTTAGGTAAGCCTGTAATAAAATCCATAGAGATATCCCTCCAAATAGCAAGTGGAATCAGAAGTGGTTGCAGTGTGCCCAGATATTTGATTGTTTCTCCCTTGTTGCGTTGACATAGATCACATTTGGCCACAAAATTATGAATGTATTGTTTCATACCATCCAAGAAAAAAGATCGTTTGACCCTGTCATAGGTTTTGGTAAACCCGGAGTGCCCAGCTGTGGGTGTAACATGAAGCTCAGAAAGCACCGTGGATTTAATTTTTGACTGTTTACTTAAATTCAAATGGTCTTTGTATCGAATCTCATCCTAGAGCCATGAGTACCATGGGGAAACTAGATAATTGGACTGCAAATGTTGTATCAGATGCAAACTTTTGGGATCACGTAGCCATTCCTGGCGAACGACTTGGAGCCAATCTGGTACAATAAAGGAGAGAGAAAAAAGGGAGCCTTCATCTTCATATTCTCGAGAAAGTGCATCGGCCACCACATTGTCTTTGTCTTTCTTGTAAATGATCTCATAATTATATCCAAATAGCTTAGTCACCCATTTTTGTTGCTCTGGGGAGGAAATGCGTTGTTCCAGAAAATACTTGAGGCTTTGATGGTCTGTCTTAATTTGGAAGTGTTTCCCCAATAGATAAGGGCACCACAAATCAACGACATGCAGAATAGCCAACATTTCCTTTTCATAGATTTATTTGCCCAAATTTCGTTCAGACAGTTGTTTGTTGGTAAAGGCCAAAGGCCAACCCTCTTGCATAAAGACAAGGACATCACCAATACCTTTCCCTGAAGTGTAACATTCCACGACAAAGTTCTTTTTGAAATCAGGAAGGGCCGGGATTGGAGTGGTGCACATGGCCATCTTCAAGGTTTGAAAACCCTGAGGAGTTGTTGGGGTCCAAGTGAAAGAATTCTTTTTAAGGAGTGTCGTGATAGGTGCCGCAATCTTTCCATAATTCTTAACAAACTTGCGATAATAACTTGTTAGGCACAGAAATCCTCGCAATATTTTGAGAGTCTTTGGGTGAGGCCAATCTTGCATAGCTTCAATATTTTTAGGATCCACCCTGACGTCGTTCTTGCCAACAAGATGGCCCAAGTACTTGACTTCTGAGGCACCAAAAGCATATTTAGATTGTTTCAGGAAAAGTTGGTGCTGAGAGAGTAGATGGAGAACTCGGTCCACATGAGCAAGGTGGTTTGTCCAGGTTTTGCTATAGATGAGGATATCATCAAAGAAAACTAAGACAAAATGATGGAGAAAGGGGCGAAAGACATGATTCATGAGGCTTTGGAAGGTGGAGGGGGCATTAGATAAGACAAAGGGCATGAACAAAAACTCATAGTGACCCTCATGAGTTCTAAAGGAAGTCTTAGGAATGTCTGCCTCTTTCATACAGATCTGGTGGTAGCCAGAACAAAGATCAAGTTTAGTAAAGAACTGGGTGCCACTCAATTCATCCAAGAGGTCATAAATGATAGGAATGGGAAATTTGTCTTTAATGGTGAGTTTGTTGAGGGCATGGAAGTCAGGACACATGCACCAAAATCCCTCTTTCTTCAAGACCATGACCACAAGAGAAGAGTAGGGGCTCGTACTAGGGAGGATAACGCCTACGTTGAGCAGTTCTTGAACCATTTTCTCAATTTCATTTTTTGGGGAAAAGGAGTGACGATAGGGAAGGATATTGGGAAGGAGGCTTCCTGGTATAAGGGGAATGGAATGATCATGAACACCATGAAAAGGTGGGAATCCCTAGGGAGTGGAAAAGACCACTTGATGTTTAGAGAGGATGGATTGGAGTTCTTGCGGCACCGAGGGTGTCTCAGTTGCCTGTATGGCATGGAGTTGGGAAATAACGCTAGAATGGCCTTTTTGAGCAGCTTTTCCATGCGATGGGAACTAATGATCTTCGGTGAACCGGCGATGATGCCTTGGAACTTATATTTTTGGCCCTCCAGGTCGAATTGCATGGTTAATTCCTTGAAATCCATGAGAATGGGACCCAAAGTCCTTAGCCAGTTTGCACCCAACACAATGTCACAACCGCCCATGTCAATAGCAAACATATGATATTTCAGGTGGTAGTCACCAATTTGGAGACACATTTTCACACCGCCCTCCACATTTCATGGAACCGCCATTGGCAATCATGATTTGGAAATTATTGACTACATGGATATATCAATGAGTTTCTTGGGCAATGTGGCGATCAATAAAATTATGGGTGCTGCCACTATCAACCAGAATGATGAAATTCCTATGCTTGATGTAACCAATTAGCTTGAGGATTTTGGGAGCAGAGAAACCAGTGAGAGAATTTAGGGAAATGACCGGTTCTACTTTGGGAGGGTTTGAGGGAGGGGTTATGTCTGTGGTTTCAGGTGACTCATACACAAGGGGAGTTTCAACATCCTCTTTCGAAACATCTTCTGATATGGCCATAAAAAGATTTTGTTCCTTACATTTGTGGCCCGGAAAATATTTGTCATCACAATTATAACAAAGGCCTTTGAGTTGGCGTTCATCCATTTCAGCTCTGGTCAATTTTTGGATCTTTAGTGGAGTAGAGGGAGTAGTGGGATTGACTAGTTTAATGCAAGGAATAAAAGAGGGTTTCCAGTTTTGAGAAGATAAGACTTGTTGTGCTTCTTTATATGTTTTAGTAGCCTCCACCCAACTCTGAGGCCAAGCCATGAGGACATGGGCATGAATCTCATCCTTGAGGCCACTGATAAAACATTCTTGAAAAAAGGCATTAAACATGCCCTCTGTCCGAAAAGTCAGGCGCTCAAAAGAAGCTATAAATTCTTCCACTATTCTGGATTGTTTCAACTTTGTCAAACGACCTAAATGGTTGGTGTCAATGTCAAAGCGTTCATAAATCTCTGCCACAAAGTGTGTCCAAGCAATATACCCTTGACGGGAATTTTTTCTCCATTGTCACCATTGGAAACACTCTTGATCTAGATGGAGAACACCATACTGGAGTTTGGCCAAGTCATATGTAATGTCATATAAAGAGAAATAATGTTCCATTTGGGTTACCCAACTAGTGGGATCTAACCCATCAAATTTGGTCACATCCACCTGCGGAAGGCATAGGTCACGCTGAAAGTGATGGGGCTGAAAATTATGGAAATGAGAGGAAGTTTCAACTTCGGTATGTGGGTTTGGGTCAGATAAAGGATTATCTGCAAGGATATGTAACTTGGTGCATATCATCGAAACAACAGATTCAAGTTGGGTAGTCATGTCTTGTTTGAGTTCCTCGATTGAGGCAGTAATGGAGGACTCCATGGTTGTATTGATGGCAACAACATCGTTTCACTTCTTGTTGGGTCTCTATGAAATTAGATTTCAAGGTATTGAAGTGAGCTTCCAATTCTTGGCTACGGGTATGGGCCAGGATGACGAGGGAACTGAAACAGGGCGGGTGGGGTCAAACATTTTGCTGAAAAATGATATGTATGAATGTGATAAGGGCGAAGAGATAAATCCAATGGAATAGGTCTCAAATAATGGTGCAAAAATTTCCAGACTTGTTTTTTTTTTTTAACACCTGTGGAGTTATACTCCAGTCTGAAGAAGATTGCAGTGATGAAATGCCCAAATTCTTAACCAGGAAGAAATGTGTAGTGATTTGGCAACCCGAACACAGTTGTGCGACAATAGATCTTGTTTGTTTTAATTTTTTTGTTTTCGTCCCCAAGGGTTAGGTATTCAAGGGTTCTATAGACAAGAGTTTGCCCTATGCTATAGCTCTCTGATATACGTGTGAGGTCCAACCGTAGTACTCGACCCAATATCTCAGGGCACTAACTAAGGAGGCTAGACCGTTCCCTTAGCCATACTACCTGACTACCCAGGTACTAGAGATTATCTTCCCGAGTGTTGTTCTCGGTGGCACTATAATAGTTAGGCGGTCGATCAATTTATCTAAAGAGGGCTTTAGGAAATCTAGGTCGATCCGTACACAGGTGTTGTCTAATGCGCTACCACTCGAAGGGGTACCAACAGGGGTTACAAGGGTGGCCAATAGATGTGTGCTTAAGAACCACCTGTATTTCATGCATGTATGAATCCATCAACCGCGGGTTTATGCGCGTAATGATAGATCTTTGTGTCTTAAAGACGCCGGAATACGTCTCTACCCTGAAAAAAAATTAACCCACAATTTTCTGCCAAGGAAAGTGCTCTAATACCACTTGTAATATTCCATATATAAAAAGTATGCAGAACAGAAATAAAATGCTAGAAATGGTAGATGAACAACAATATAACCAAAATAACACCACAATAATACTAAAATGATAATAGAATAACACCAGAAAAAGCACTTCGATTACTGAGAGCAATGTTCACAGGCCTCTTCGAGGGGGTAACCTCCAGCCGAGCATAGCTCTATTACAATAATATCCAAGCTAGGGTTCTCATACCCTTGACTCCTATTTATACTAAATATGTCTATCAAGAGAACCATCTAGAGGAAGATCATTCTAGAAGCGGAAGCTTCTATTAGGTCTTCTTACATTCGATTTATTCTACCTTATTGCAAGACCTTATTAATATTGACCTTTATTACATCAGAAGACATTGTTCTACCTACGTAAGGGGTTAGGTCCCTAACATGAATTGAATCTGAGCACATCATGTAGAAGATGTTCAATAACATAGCTTTTGCTCATATTAGTGCACTTGGATCACCATTGGCTATTTCATTTTTCTACAACTTGAATGAGAGGGAAAATGCAAGAATCAAGAACGCCTATGTGGATATGATGATGGGTTTCACTCAATCCTTCACAATTATTATTTGATGAAATCTCTATCTTCCAAGGGTTTAATACACGACAAGTATTTGATAGAATGTTTGAAGAAATCCCTAGTAGTCAACAATTATTTGATGTAGATCCTAGTACAAAGAGTTTCAAATTATGATAAAGTCTCTCTCTAGGAAATCCTTATGCATGTGGGTGAATTCTAATGACTATGTTGTGGATTTGAAGAAGAAATTCGAGCAAAGTCAAGGGGTTCCTATTGCCATGTTATGCCTTTTTTATGAGGGTAAACAATTGGAGGATCTATCCCAACTATTTGATTATCATATTAGTAAATATTCAACTCTTATGTTGGCATTGTACTTTATTTGGAGTGGTGATCATTAAAGTGTCTTTTAGGGATGCAATGCAAAAAAAATCTATCATTCCTAATGTTTAAAATCCTTCACTTATATCTAATGATAATATCATGGAGAATGTCGAGGAGGTGTTAATAGTGGATATTATAGTTTTGAAGGTTAACCATTTACATTCCTTATATGAAAAGGTTGTGGTCATTTGCCGAATTAATGGGTATTTTCATCCTACTTCAACTTTATATTAGTGGATTCATACATCTTGGACAAAGAAATGTTAGAGCTATCTTTGTTCCAAATATTTTTTTAATGTCCATCTCTTTGATCATGTTGATTATCAGACAATTTTTTAGGAGGATCCTCGGTTTTGGGGAAACATGAGGATTTTTATAACTCCTTGGTTCCCATATTTTGATTCTAACTCTATCCTAATTACTAGAATGCTAATTTGAGTTTGTCTCCCTAATATTCCCTTACATTTCTAACATTTACTGGGTTTTGAAGATATTGGGAACTCTTTTGTCACTTACATCAAATTGGATCTTGAGAGAGCTTTGGTTGGATTATGTAAATATTCTCGCATTTGTGTTGAGATGGGCCTTAGTAAGAGTCTTCGTAACAAAGTGCTTCTCAAATGGAAAACAATTCAATAAATTTAGCTATTAGATTATAATAACACAACATTTTTTTGTTGATACATCAGCTACTAGGACATTTACAAGCTTCTTGTCCCCATGCTCATCCTCATCCTCCTATGAAAAGGGAACAAAAACAAAAACAAAAACAAAACAAATTTTTTTCCAGAAAATGATGATGATCAAAATGAGGATCAATAATCACAAGTGTCGATAGGGGAATCAACTCCTCCTTTGAGAGCTAACATAGAATACATGAATACCAAGCTTTCCTCCTTAAAGGAGTTAGTTTCTCCTAAAGTCTCTTTTGATGGAACAAAGAGACTTCATAAAAGTGATTCATTTAATTCAGATAAATAATTAGCTCCCGCTATGAATCCAAATATACCACCCTCAAACTGTGATTACCATGTATCCTTCTTCAAAGGGGCTGGCAAGACTTAACAAAGAAGAGAAAAGGGGAAAATTTGATAATTATTGTTTAAAGGGGCAAGAAGTGATATGTATATCCATGTGTAATTTTATTCTTATATTATTGTAAACACACTTTGCACATATACTCTGCTAAGTGTCTTTAACACCCGCACTTGCTAGCTTGTATTGTACCATGAGCTACAATTATTTTTTGGAAAAGAAATCAAAAGAAAACCTAACTTAATTAATGTACAACTCAAAAAAAATCGATGATTTAAATGAAATTTTATAAGAGATTATGAAAATATGCTAACTATATTATAATTATAGTGATAGTCAATAGGATTTAAATTTTGGCCTTCTCTTTGTACAAGAAACATAAGAAACATAGGATTTAAATTTTGGCCTTCTGTTCTTGTTTGTATAAGAAACATAAATTTTAAAACTTAGTTTATTAATCATTTCACTGCAACATCATCGGGTTTAGGGTACAGGAGCAAGCATATCCACTCTTTACCCGCAACAATTTCACCAAACTCCCGACGGCTAAATACAATGTATATATTACTGTAACGCCGGCCTGCCAGGATGTGTTAGCAGCATGGAGATTGGCATCATTCCTACTACAAGTTCGACCACCGTGACACTGTTATTTCTCATTTTAACGCCTGTGGAAGACAGGCGCTTACGTACCCTCGTCGTCTTCACAGCATAAATATTTAGGTCAATCGCTACAGTAAGTGAGGACAAACAACAAAACGGAAATCAGAAAGATATTCTCATTTATCAACGCCAGCTATGAACGATGACGTTTTATGTTTTTTTCAGCTGTGTGCGCTTGCACAGTATGAAATTGTTCAATTTTTTTAGTTTTTGGTTAGTAATATACATTTTGTTATATAACATTAAATGATGTGATAATGTGACAGATAATCAAACTATATATATTACCTAAAAACATTCAATACTACTTAACAAATTATGACTTACAAAAACATTCAATCCTACTTTTAACAAATTGTATATAGCTCATAGTTTTGCATTATCACTGTAGAATTTCAGTCTATACGTTCATCTTCTGGACCAGTAGACTACATGACTGGTTCACTCAGACATAACCACTCCATCAACTCAAAGACGTTGTCAGATAGGTATGAAATCAACAAAGATGAAATGTACAATGGAACTATTTCGTCGTATGACATAAATTTTCAATTTTTTTAATATAAATAAGTTACACAAGTTATAATAATATTTTTATTTTCCCCGGATGGGGTGACGGCATGGTAGCTCGGGCAGGAGCCAGGTCAGGGCACTTCCATGTTTAATCAGCATGCGGATGAGGTGACGTCTTGGTAGCCCGGGCAGGAGCCACGTCATTGTGGAGTGAATAGTCCACCTCGCTTGAGCTTTGTGGTTTTGTTTATGATGCTTTAGGAGAAGAGTTGCATCATTAATCTCACATAGTTTGGATTTAGGGAAGAGCCATAGTTTAAAGCATGGATGCGTAGACCCTGGTACTAGTTGGAATTTGGTTCTGGTTGTATGGCATTTCCATATATGGTTAAAGTCATTTTCTTTGCTTAATCTTGTTGTTGGGTTTGTTAGGTTCTATTACAATTCTCAGAACTGAAGCAACCACTATCAAGGCTCTGTTGGCTCTGTTTACTAGGTTTTTTTGTTTCTTTAAAGAGGTTAATCTATATTGTCAGCTCCTACTTCTATCCAAATTCATTTCTTTGAACAATTGATTCAGGACATCGATGGTATGCCCAATCATTCTCATTTTGATCCCTCTCAAGCAAAGAATCAACCATGAAGTCAAAATGGTCATAGGATGGTTTTGCTGAGCAAAGCAAAAGTAGTCAACTCAAACAAACTATAAGGGGCTATCACTGCTGGAAAACGTCCCAATAGGTCACTAGATCTTAAGTAGATGCTATGAAAACAATGACCAATTATCAATGTCGATTTCCACACACTATCAAACAGGAAATGGATGCCATGGAGCAAGCCATTCTCAAGAAAAGATGGGAGTTCTCCAAATCTCCATTGGAAGAAAAATTCGTGGAATGGGTGCCTGACATTGGTTTTTCTAGATCACCCAGGTCATTGAAAAAAAGATACGACAATTACAAGAAGCCTTCAATCAATAATTGAACTTGCTTCACAAAAAGTTTTATGCAGTGTGTAAAATAGTTTTCAATTTGGAAATCATTGTTTCATACCATATTAGAGACCGTATGTTCCAAACCATACCATAGTCAAGATATTGGGAACTCTTTGGGAACTTACATCAAACCTTCAATCAACAATTGAACTTGCTTCACAAAAAGTTTTATGCAGTGTGTAAAATAGTTTTCAATTTGGAAATCATTGTTTCATACCATACAAGAGACCGATATGTTCCAAACCATACCATAGTCAAGATATTGGGAACTCTTTGGGAACTTACATCAAATCAAATCTTGACCGGATTATATAAATATTCTCATATTTTTGTTGAGATAGGCCTTAGTAAGGGCCTTATGGACAAAGTGTCTCTCAAATAAAAATCAATTCAATACACTCAAGTCTTAGATTATGAGAACACAACTATTTTTTGTTTGATATGTCATATACCAAAACATTTACAAGTTCTTATCCACGTGCTTGTGCTCATTCTCCTAGGATAAAAGTGACAAAAATAAAATCAAATAATTGAAATTTTTCTAGAAAATGATGATGATCAGTGAGGATCAACAGTAACTAGTGCTAATAGGGGAATCCACTCCTCCTTTGGGGAATAACATAGAATACACAACTCGCACTTTGAAAACTTTGAAAACATGTTACCTGCTTGAAAAAAAATGAGGAGAAATAATATTCCTCACTCTTATATTTTTAGTTTTTTCCATCCTTTTTATTCTTTGGATTTCTCTATTAATATGATATTAATTATCAATCATATAGTTTTAACTTTAAAAATATAGGATTAAGTATTAATTATTAATAAAAGATGATATTAATCTTCAATAATAACAAATGAAATTATGCTACATGAATAAAAAAATAAAATAACAAAAGAATATTTTTTGTGGAGTTTAGTTTTAATCAAATCACCACTTTATAAAAGTGGTTGATATAAGTATGCATCATTTTCTATTTTTTTTTAATTAATGACGCATATCAACCACTTTTTACATAAAAGTGGTTGTTGCTAGTTGAGGGTCTGCATGCATGCATGGACACAACCATGAACATATTTATAAATTTTAAATGTAATAATTAAGTATTAAAATATTATAATTAATAATTTAGTTAAATTTAATATTAATTAAAGAAATAAATAACAACAATAATAAATATATTAGTAATAATGTTAATAATAATTAAAAAATATTTAATTATTATTTAATTATTAATAAATATTAAATATTAAAAAATTATTATTAATAATTAAAAATTAATTAATTTAAATTATATATTAATATATAAAATACTAAATACATTAATGTGTTAAGTATTAAATGTTTAAATAAATTAAAACATTAATGCAATTTATAAATTAATGTATTAAAACATTAATTTATAATGTAATGTATTATTGTATTAAATAATTAATAAAAATTCAGTTAAATATTAGTCATAATACACGGCACTTGCCAATCCCTCTACACCCGTACTAGCTTCAAGTAATAAAGTGTTACTATTACATAATTTTTTTAAAAAATGGAAAATACAATAATACATTAAAATAATTAAAGTAATAAAGTGTTAGTATTTGTATAAAGTAATACAATAATACATTAATGTATTAACTAAGTAATATTATTTATTTATTTATATTAATATATAATTAATAAAAATATAAATTATACATTATTGAATAATTATTGAATAAAATATTATTTAATTTATTAATACATCTATATACTATAAATAAACTAATAAAATACATTAATATGTTAAATTATTAAATACATATTAAACAATAAGTAATGCAATTACAGCCAAGTAATAAATATATTTATATAAAATGCAATACATTAATATATTAAATGTATTAAATAATGAATATTGTAATGTTAGTTATAAATTAAAGTATCAAAACTTTAATCTATAATATAATGTATGAACATTAATTAATTAATAAAAATTAAATGTATTAAATAATAAATAAAACATTAATTAATTAATAAAAATTAAATGTATTAAATAATAAATAAATATAATGTATTAAATTATTAAATGTATTAAATAATGAATAGTGTAAATTTATAAAGTATTAAAACTTTAATCTATAATATAATGTATGAACATTAATTAATTAATAAAAATATATTATCATTGATCAAAATAGTATTTAATTAATTAATACATTTATATATTATCAATAAATTAATAAAGTAAAAAAATACATTAATAATATATATATAATAATGTATAAATTATTAAATACTTTAAAGTGGTAAACCATTAAATGTATTAAATAAATAACTTAATTAGTAAAAATACATTATCAAATACTAATCAAAATAGTATTTAATTAATTAATACATTTATATAATAACAATAAATTAATAAAATATTAATGTAATACAAAAATACATTAACGATATATATACTAATGTAGAAAAATTTAAATACATTAATGTAGTAAACCATTAAATGTATTAAATAAATAGAAATAGTGTAATAAATAGAAATAGTGTAATGTATTGATTAAGTAATAGTATAAATTATTTATACTATTTATTGATAAATAAAAATATTAAAAGATTAATAAATAATGCAATGTATGAATATTAATTAAATAATTAGTAAAAATACATTATACATTATTTTGATCAAAGTATTATGTAATTATTTAAAACATTTATATATTATGAATAAAATAATGAAATATAAAAGTAGTATAAAAATACATTAATAATATATAGAATATTGTATAAAATAATAAATACATGAATGTCTTAGATCATTAAATGTATTAAATAAATATTTGTATAATGTAATCTATTAATTAATTTATATAAGTCCCTGAGGTGTAGGACAGTCGGTAACAGAGTGTTTCTCAAGCCACGGGTTAATCGCGTAGCCAACAGGTTCCGCACAAATTAACAAACAAAAAAAAAATAATTAATTTATATAATCTATAGTTTTATTAATTAATTTATGTAACCCAATAAAAAATATTAATAATTTAAGTTATTAATTAATGTATCCATTTACAAATTGTTAAAATATTAAAATTAATTGATTAATAATACTTAAATAAAACATATATACATGAAATCCCCAAGGTGTAGAACAATCCGTGATAAGCAAACATATAAAATAATAAAACATATATACATGAATAAAATAAAAATATATTTATTTATAATATAGTATAAGATAAGCACTTTACTCTACTTATAATAGATTGATGTATTATTTAAATAAAACACTAATCATATATAAATGCATGTAGAAAATACTAAAAAAAATAATATTTTTTTTTTAACAAGAACGGATATGTTTCATTAGTTGGCATTCTGGCCAGCCAGAATCAGAAAGTTACAAATCTGAAGAAGTATGGTGACCTCTAACAGTGTCGCCATCCTTCTGGTGAATGTCTTGGGGAACCAAGCCCGTCTACTTCTGGAGCTAATTCGAGAGAATGGCAAAAATTGCATACATGAATAAATTCTCACAAACTATGAGCACAGTAAAAGACAGGAGCAAAGCATTAACCCGAGGGGGGTGGAATTTTCCTCTTAATGAAGGGATCCAGCTTTTTCTGAGAGCCTGAGGAGATGTTGGAGGCTGCCTCCTTTTCTATGCGCTCTTTGTTGGACTTTCGTCCTCGGGTGAGGGGTGGAGACGGAACGGAGTTGTTTTCAGAAGTGTCCACAGAATCGCCTGAAGCTGTCAGACCTGCAGAGGCCGAGGGTGCCGGATCTGAAGCCCGAGATTCCTTCGCT
>ML782313.1:877324-892279 GCA_009831015.1 Picea engelmannii | reverse complement strand
AGGGATTTCCTCCATCTTCTTAACAAATTTAGTCGAAAGAGCGGGCTTGGAAGGTCCTGCCGAACGGACTATAGCTTTAAAGGCTTCCAAGAGATCTTCTTCGGTTTCGGCACTCGGATTTGAAGCCATCTTGGCCGGACGGCGACCACCAGTGGCTACCACTGCTCCACTAAAAAAAAAAATATTAATATGTTAAAAAAAATGTATTAAATAAATAAAACTTTATTTTATTTATAAATTAAAGTATTAAAACATTATATAATTAATCATATATAAATTTATGCATAAAATAAATACATAAAATAAATATATTAAATAAATGAAACATTAATTATATTTATAAATTAAAGTATGAAAACATTATAGAATTAATCATATAAAAGGCATGTATAAAATGATAAATACATTAATTCTTATCATAAAATTGTATTAAAAATTTTAAACATTAATTTTATTTATAAATTAAAGTATTAAAACATTATGAAATAAAATCTGTTAATTAATTAATATTAATACATTTATATATTAATTTATAAAAGTATATTTATATTACATTATGGGATAATATATTAAAGTTGTTATAATAGATTAATATATTTCTTAAATAATACATTAATCATATATAAATGAAGATATTTAAAATAATAGTTAATTAATGAAGACATTATTATAATATGAATAAATTAATAAATGAAAAATGTATTATTAATTAATACAAACATTTGTAAAAGAATACATTGTTAAAGTATTAATACAATAATAAAGTAATACATTAATAACAGAATATGAAAGTATTAAAAGATTAATGGTGTATTATGTTAAAGACATTGGGAGAGAGGGTTGTTGTTTCTTACATTATGACATTCCAATACATTTGTCATAGTCACACAGTGGGTTATGTTACAACGTTGAAATGTATAGAAATATTTGTGTCATTGCAATCTTGGGCAAAGTTTGTCACTTTGCAACATGAAAGTTATGAACAACACATGTTGACAATGTGTTTTGTTTGTCACATTCCGACGTTTTGAAAAGTTTGTGACATTGGGACAAGAGAATGTGGGTGTATATGACAGATTGGGACCAAGGGACAACGTTCGTAGTATTGTGATGTTTACAAACTTTGTGGAAATGTGACAAAGGAAATAGTAATGTAACATAACAAGGTTTAAGCATGAATGTCACATTGTGAATGTGATAATATGGATGTTTATGATAACATGTTGCTATGTTTCATCACATAGCAACATCATATATGTGTGTGTAAGATTGAGACATTACGAAGTTCGTTGGAATGTGACAAATGCAAGAGTTTTGTAACATAACAAGGTTTTTTTCATGAACGTCAGAATGTGATGTGCATGGAATGAAATACCATATTTAGTGACATTGCAACATTACACAGAAGGGTTGTTTAATGACATTGCAACATTACACAGAAGGGTTGTATAAATGAAAAATATATTATTAATTAATACAAACATTAGTAAAAAATACAATGTTAAAGGATTAATACAATAATAAAGGAATACATTAATAACAAATTATGAAAGTATTAATACATTAATAGTGTATTATGTTAAAGACATTGGGTCAAAGGTTTGTCTTTTCTTACATTATAAAATTCCAATACATTTGTCATAGTCACACAGTGGGTTATGCTAACAACGTTGAAATGTATAGAAATATTTGTGTCATTGCAATGTTGGGCAAAGTTTATCACTTTGCAACATGAAAGTTATGAACAACAGATGTTGACAATGTCTCTTGTTTGTCACATTCCGACGTTTTGAAATGTTAGTGACATTGGGACGTGAGAATGTGGGTGTATATGACAGATTGGGACCAGGGGACAACGTTCGTAGTATTGCGACGCTTACAAACTTCAAGGAAATGTGACAAAGGAAAGAGTATTGTAACATAACAAGGTTTAAGCATGAACATCACATTTTGAATGTGATAATGTGCATGTTTATTATAGAATTTTTCTATGTTTCATCGCATAGCAACATCATCTCTATGTGTGTAAGATTGAGAAATTATGAAGTTCATTGCAATGTGATAAATGCAAGAGTTTTGTAACATAACAAGGTTTTTTCATGAATGTCACAATGTGATGTGCATGGAATGAAATATGAGATTTAGTGACATTGTAACATTACACAGAAGGGTTGTTTAAGCTTGTCCTTGATGATTATATAAATTTATGTCTTTTATTAATATATATAATTTAATATAGGTGCTAATGTGTTAAAGTATTAAATGTTGAAAAACTGTGATGTGATTTATAAATAAAAGTAATAAGACATTAATGTATAATGTAATGTATGAATATTAACAAATTAGTAAGAATACATTTATACATTTTAAAATATAACCCTCAAAGCAAGTTTATTGTAGATTTGAAAGAAAGGTTTGAATTGTTATATTTGAAGAAGTTAAATATAAAATCATGTAATAAAGTGGTTATTTAGAAGAAAAAAATTGGTGCCATTAACTAAATATTATTTGAGAGATTTGAAAAGAAAAAATATATATATGTTGTAAGTCGGTATTGTAGTATACTTAAAAAGGTATGACAGATGGTCAAATATGGACAATAAAAATATTATGAGATTGAAATAAGTATTGTATACGTACAAGACCATCACATAAAATAAAACATTATAAATCCACAAAATTTTGTTTAACATTCATTAGTTTTGAGGTAAGTTTTTTCATATTCAAACAATTATAATGTAAAAAGATAAATAACATGAATGGAAATAATATATTGTTGACATATTTAAAAGAAAATGAATATGATATCAATTAAAAAGTAATAAACTAATAAAGTTGTTTTGAAGGACAGATATGAACATTTGAAGGTTAATAAATTATATGTTTGGTGCAAAGATTTCAATAAATAAATGACATTGCAACATATGGAAAATAATTATTGAATAGATAGACTTGTGAACAATCTGATAAAATCTGTTGTCGATATCAATAAAAGGAAAGAAATTTTAATTAAAAAATGTGAAAGAATTAAGTACATCAACTATAATATCCAAAATCCAATTGTTTTAAAAATATGTTAAAAGTTTAACATAACATAGCTTATTCCAAAATACAACCAGACTGATGGCAAATACAACACCAATTAACATCAATAGTAACTTGATGGCCCCTTTGCCTTTGCAACCATTCTCTTCGTAATTTTCTGTCAGCTTCTATGTAAGAAATATGTCGACATTCATGAATAATGTCCTTCAATTTAGCTAAACATTGCAAAGTGTCATCGAAAATATGTGTAGGAATTTCATTTCTCCTACTGATCATATTTTGAATTCCAATAAGATATTGTTCTTGAGATGTGATATCATGTAGTGCTGAAATACATTTTGATGCAGTTTCATTATCCATAACTATATGTTCAAAAAAACAAAAAATAATAAAAAAATAATTAGTATGCATGAGAAAAAATAAAACCATATCAAAACATTCATTCATAAAAAAATATGAGTACAACAATGGTATCGATCCGTTAAAAAAATGCTTCAAGAGAAACTACATGACTAAAAATGAATTCATTATTGAAAGGAAATGTTTATAAATATGAAAAAAAATAAGAAAGTTTTAATATTTTGTATGGGAGAAAGAAATTTTCCATTCGCAGTGAGAAGATGGAGAATGGAAAATAAATTTGAAAAATAATTGTTGTACAAAATGAAAAATAGAAGGAATATTTACTTTTCTGAAAATGATGATTCCAAAGATAAATACAATCCATCAACTCAGACAACAATTTTTTAATATATTATTTGAACATAAAAAATTCCTTATTTGAATATATTAAATGATGGTAAAAGTGGTTAGTAGTAAACAAAGCTACAATAAAAAGTTTCATTGAATACAAAAATAGACTGACTTGAATAATGATGAATTTTTTTTATTTGAAATAGTAATATAGATATAATGAACGTTTACATGTATGTACAAATATTAGAATAATTTCAAGAACTGAACATAGTCATTCTATGTCTCATGAAAATATTTAAATTGGATGTTACACTGATATGGACTTTAATCGTTCCTCTTCTTTTTTCCTAATTGTAACATATGCACTATTTTTCATCTTTGCATAACGCTCAAAAGAGAAAGGTGGTGATATCCGTAAACCATCTATTGATTTGACTCTTTATATGGATGTGAAGGTCAACCCTTGATGCTCTTTCTTTCCAATATCAATTGTTGCACGTTCTAAATTCAACCCCTGTGATTTGTGAATAGTAAGAGCCCATGCTATCTTCAGAGGAATTTGTTTACGATTTCCTCTTAAAACTAGTGTGATTGGTACAATGTTTGGATTTAATGGGTCAAAAGGAACACCAATGTACTTATCAAAAAGAACAGTTGTGTACATTGGAAGTTGAGGAGGCTTAGATCCAGACATATAGAATATGTTATTAATGTAACCAAGAGCACCATTGACTAAGCCAGCTTCAACCAACAAGTTACATGTCAACATGACATGTTGTCCTAGGCATAAGAGAACTTCATGTTCCAATTAATCATCATCAACACCAACAATTTATGTTTGTCGTGTATGTTGAGCAACACATCGAGCAATTGAAGAATTTAATGATTTCAACATCTGTCTATTATGTAAGTTGACCAAATTAATTTTTGGGAACAAATGAAGTGTTGAATTAAATAAAATCCTTTCTTGAAGAGGAAAATTCATATCAACCTGTGACATAAGAAGCTCGCAATCATCAAAAAGGGGCTCTACATTTCTTATGTTCATTAAGAGATTACGAAAATAATATTGTTTTGGATCATTTCCTTGCTGCCGAAATATTGTATCCAAGGTGACAACAATGTTGAATTTTTTCCATAAAAATTTCCCTGTTGTATTACCTGCATATAAAGGCTTATCTCTCACAAGAGGCAGTTGACCAAGGTCACCCACAAGAATAATAGATCTACCACCAAAAGGAGAAGATTTATTCTCCGAAAATGCTTCTCGTAATCGAGAATCAATCTGTATGAATAGCCTTGGTTCTAAAAATCTCATTTCATCTATCAAAATATATCGAATATGCCTCATTTCCTCTTGAAATATTTCTAAATATTTCCCTTGTAGTGGTTGCATATCCTTCATAGGAATTTTTAGTGTTAAGTGTATTGTTCTTGCATGTATATTAAAAGAAGTTATTCATGTTGGAGCGAGCAAAAGCAAAGGACTATTTCCATGAACTTATGAAGTAGAAAGACAATGAAAGACTTTCATGTTCCTGCAGTGCCCTGTATAATCATGAGAAGAGGTTCAGGACTTGGATATTCAATGGAATGCTATAAAATTATATCAAATGCAACTCGTTGTTTATCTTCCAAGGAAGATGGAGATGCAGATAAGGGATGAATATTTTCAACAATATGACCCCTTGATTGGGCATTTCTTATAAAATTAATAGCCTCTTTTGCAACATCATTTGAATTTGTTGTTTGCCCCCAATCAAAACATATATCAAAGTCTCCTCAACCGAGAGTGTGAAGGTCAAAAACATTGACATTATTAGGAGGAACCAAGCGAGACAAAAGTTTTCATTCTTCAAAATCTTCTTCCACATGTGTTGGTTGTTCTTGGGAATCGTCATATTCTTCAACATTTTCCAAAGAGAGAAGGGAACGATCAACATGCCATGCTCGATATCGCAAATTTCTCCAATTTTCAATCATTATATCATCTGAACAACCAATATCTAATGGAATGTTCCTAAATGGTTTGTACAAAAGCAATTCAATCCAACAAAAAGTCTGGAATTCTTTTGATAACTCTTCAGGAATGGAATAAAACTGTGGTCAAACTCTAACAATGGCATGGACATGTCTAGGTCTCCATTTCTCCTTCTTACTTTTGGCATAAAATGTCCAAGATATTGTTGTTTCTATCAAACACAAATGTTCAATAAAAGTAGGTCTCTATTGATATATTTCAACAAAACTATTGGGAGATGAAAATTGATGGGGGTTCTTTGGAATTTTTTTAAAAACCTTTCTCCCAACATTTAAGCAAACGAATTTCCGGATACAAATTACAAGAGGTAGCTTTAGTAACATATGGCACGTTTCTCGGGCTCCAATGTCATGATCAACAAGTGTTTCAACAAGGAATCTTCTGTATGCAGACAAAGCAGAATCTTCTGAGGCACCAGAATTTGAAATTCTAGATAGCATATCTTGATAACTTTCTGACCTCTTTTCTTCTTTTGAAGAATACTTAGAAATATATTTCAAGACAGCATGACGAGAATCCATTGGTTGGCAATCAACATTTGCACGCCACATTGTAAGAATATCAACATTATGGACATTTAGCTTATCATCATTTCGTACTGGTTCATATTTCTTTCTTCCTTTCTCATCTATGAACAATAGTGATTCATCTCGAACATCCCATGGAGAATTATAATGACAATTGAGAACAACACCTTTCTTGCTCAAACAAGAATCTACATTGCACTTTGTATGTCTTTGAACATGGTTCAACAAATGTTCATAATCATCATGAGGATTGGAAGAAAATATATGAGTTGTATTCAATAGGCATAGATCATCATTGATGCTTCGAGGAACCATAATGTTTCAATGATGAATGTCACGTGGATTCCATGCCGTTACATATCTATCAAAATATGTCTTTGCACAATGAACATCAGAAGGATTAGACCAGTCTAATCTTTCCATGTTTGGAGCACCTTGCAACCATAAGAAGCCATGGATGTGAGTTGATCCTCTATGTTGCCACTCATATCTAAAAAAAATAAGATATAGTAAATATATATAGTAGAAAAGAACAATAACAAAGAAGAAAGAAATTATTAAACATAAATATCACAACACGAACCTGTACCAAAAGTCTTTAGCTCCAAGATATTTTTCAATGACTTCTTCTCGAAATATATTGAATCTCTGATGCATAAACATGGAAACAATATGCAGGTACTTGATAGCATTCTCAATTTTTATATGATGTTGATTAAAATCATGAGAATTTTCATTTATGGGCATAACATTATGTAAGTCAGGCCATTTTGTGTCAGTTGCACTCAAAGTAAAAAACAAATTTGGACAACCCAACTGAGTAATCATGTTTGTAAGTTCAATACGACATTTTATCCAATAGGCCCTTGTACCTCTAAGTGAAGAACCAAAACACATAATATTCTTAGCCAAATGATTATCAAGTAAATCTAAGAGTTCTTGACGCAAGGCTTCAACTATTGTTGGGGACTTATCATGCATATTTTTCTTTACAAAAACTGCAACAGTTGCATGGCTTCGATGTCTCATTATCATGTTCAATAAAAAGTATTGAAAACGAGGATGGCTTCCAAATCGTTGATCAAAGTATCTAAGAAGATGCAATCCATATTCATGAAGTTGAATGTTACAAATACGTGGATGCAACCAATCAGCCTCACCAGTGGAAAATAATGTGGGGAATTCCATGTCTAATAACCCTTCAGTATTATATTCATTTATTGGAGATGAACCAATAGTTGGCCAGTCAATTGGTTGAATAGGTGAAGACTCAACATTTTCAAAAAATGTTCTTATTTCTTCCACTTCTCTACATTCATTGGGTAGGAAAGAAACAAAAGATGAAGGATGAGAGTGAAAACGATCAGCGGGAAACCCTTGAATGTCAACAACATTGTTATTTGTTTCTTCAATATCACAATCAACAAATTTAAGCTTAGTTGACACATCTGTTGTGTTTTCAGGAAGAGCATCAATTGAGTGAAGGTCAATTTGAACATCTTGATAAAATTTATCCCTTTGAATTTTGTAATATAATGCATTCATCACCCGTGATCTCTTCACATAACATTCATAATATTTGGATTGGGCACCACGTCTTCTCACAATCAGGAAGTCAAGGTCTTCAACACATTGCGGAAGGTTTCTAGCAATCACAGAAATATCTTGCGGAAAGTTGATTGTGTGGCCACTATATTTATATTTCCCACCACGAGCATGGGTCACCTGCAATATAGGATTTACATGTGCTATGAGAATCTCTTCAACTTGGTTAATTACTCTTAGAACATGAGGTTGCTCACCAGGATCCATGTGATTCCATCGAGAAAAATGATGGGAACCTCTCTCCTGCTTACACCTTTTACAAATAGGTCCTTCATACCCCTTCACAACTTGGATACTGGGATATGATTCTTGGAAAAAATGGCACATTTGAGCAATGGAGATATTATCTATCTTCGCTCGAAATTTTTGATGTACTGCAATCATGTTGGGATGAAACTGTATATGTCCTCTATGCATGGGATCATGTTGACCACCAATGGGAAGAGTAGAATGACCTCTAAAATCTACTTCATCTTCAACAATGTGGGAGGGCCCACCAAAATTTGCAGCATCCAGATTAGGCATGTTACTTCCAATAGTTATTTCCCTTAAATTCATGGATTGCATTTCTCTATCCTAATTGCCTTGAATGGTTTCCTGGTCATAAAATACTAAAAACTTTAATGTCCAGCTAAGTGTGAAAAATGAGTGTAAATGTAAAAAAGAATAGAAAATCAAATACATACAACATCAACATTTGCTTGCCAATTAGATTGTCTTGGAATATTTGAAGGGAAGTTATGAGATGGGTCCCGTTGACTTGTAACATGAGTTGTTGCAACATGTACAGAGTTCATTTCTGTATGTCTATTCGAATGAACAATGTCCTGAGCAAAGAAAAAAAAAGCTTGGTTAAAGTCATCAATAGAAGGAAAGAACTACCACTATAGTCATCATGAATGAGGATTGAAATACCTTGGTTGTTCCAAGTGATATAGTATGTGGGATGATTGATTCTGTTGGTGGTATGAGACTTTGTACAGAATGATGGTTGTGAAAGGAAGGAGCAATGTTAACAGGAGGAGTTTGCAAATTTTGTAGCAATCGGGAAAGCACATGACGAACATGCACTTCAGTAGATGGCATTTGTTCCTGAATGACATCAGTGACTCTATCCTGCATGTTTTGTGATATTGCTTCATTCTCTATACTTGCACTTCCATTGGCTGAAGTATGGAGGTTTCCATTTGTAGGTATACTATGTACAGGATGATCTTCCGGAAAAAGAGAAGTTTGCCCAATAAAATAAATGTTGTTAGAATATTGTGGAATAGTATAAATATGAGGATTATGAAAAGATTCAGGGAATGAAACATTCATGGGAAATGTTCTTTGCATGATATCAGCCAAACTACGATACTTACAACTATGGGGAAAATCAATATATGTATTACTTTCTCTAGTCCGTCTATGATATAGAAGTCTTCTACATTGATTTATTGCATCTTTGTTTCGTTGATACCATAAAATTTGGCATTCATTAGCCCTCTCACATGATGTCGGTGATCTATTGTGTTTGGTAGAACGCTTACTTGTTCCTTCGATGGACATTTCTACAACTACATAGAAATGATAACAGATTTTTAACATCAGCAAAGAAATATAAATTCCATTGGTATCAAGAAGAAGAAATTATGGAATTAAAAAATAAATAAATAAAAAACATATTTAGATACATTTCAATATATATAAACTGACATGAACATGATAATAAAGAAGACATTAAATACAATATAAAAGGAAAATTGAAATAACCATAACATGTGCACTTAAAAATTAAACCAATGCATAAGTACAAAATGTTTGATAATATTTGATATTACTTATTATAAGTCCAAGTAGCCTAAGCCATTACATATGTTCCCAATGGTGGAATGTCATCAACAAAATCCATATTTGGAAGAAGTGGAAAAACATTTTCATTTTCAATCAGATCATTGAAATGGTCTTCAAATGGAAATCTCAACCCAGAGTTTTGTAACATGGAAACATCAGTGATATTTATTGGGACACATAAGCTAGTCATCAAGGCATATAACTTGAATGGAAGTTCGGTGCTATTGCACATCAGTACTATCGCACCAACTGTTCGAAATGGAAGATACCCAGGGCAATTTTTATTTATATCTTCTTAAAGTTGTTGCAACAAATTCCATTTGAATCCCTAGTCATCCTCAAAATAGTCCAAACTTTGTTCAATACATGGCTGACCAAATTGAAAATTATCCAATTCTTCAATAGACCAAAGAGAGGTGGAGCCATTATTGATGAGGCATATAAGTTGGTTTTTGTATAATCCCAATGACATACAACGTATGACTGTGATTGGAACAAAAGAAAAACCCCACTGATTATCTAAAACATTCAACCAATATATAGTGTACCCATACCGAGGGTAGTCATCATAATCTCTGTCCAAATACAACCAATAATTTTTAGTTTTGTAGACCACTGCTTCTTTTGGAGGTGTAGTCCCACCATAAGGAATGGTTGTCCTCCACACATTGTCAATGCTACTACAAATGAAATACTTTGATTTATTTTTTCTATAAATATGTTTCAAAACAAACCATTCATATTTTCTCGCACTGACATGCTCCAAGAGTGTAAAGAAACCCCCATCTCCAACCCATATAGAACGTATATTTTTTAATGACTTGGTAAAAGGATTCATCACAAAATAATTTTTTGCAAGGGAGCATCATGTTGGTGAAGACAACAAAATCATGGATCGAACCGTGCATTCAATTGTGTATCTTGAATCTATAAATGGCACATGAAAATGACATATGCGACCAATTTGATTAAGGTATGCTCCTAGGAAGCAACTTTCATCAGCAAGGAGCAATGGAATCAGAAAACCAAAATCATTGTTGAAAACTTGATGGCATTGAGCAAGGAATGAACGGGTTTGTAGAATATCATTCCAGTGTTTACAAACAGTTCTAAATCTTGTCAATACTGAAAAAGGGAGCCAAAAAAATATCAACTCCAAAATTTGGAATGGCAAACAACTCCACATCATTGGATCCATAGTGATATCAAGAAGTTTCCTAACAGTGAAAAAATAAGAAGAGAGTGAATATAACTATTATTTAATGAAATCTAAAATATGAAGCCTTTAATGAATAGCACGATGAATAAAAGCACAAATATTGAAAAACAAATCAAATAAATGAGATAAATATGAAGTAAATTAATAGACGCATGAAATGTAAGGATGTACATGTATCAAGCGTATTTAAAACCCAAATAATTTTAAAGAAACATCTAATCAATGCATGATGTGACTACCAAAAGCATTACATACAATAAAAACATTAAGTATGAAGATATAATGGAAGGAAAGGGAAAAATAATGCATACATATATGGATAATTTATTGATGTAATTTGAAAACGAAAGGGAAAAATAATGCATACATATATGGTTAATTTATTGATTGTATGTTCTTTAATCTAGTGGTAACATGGATCTATAGTTATATTGTTTAAATTAATTTTTGAGATTCAAAATTCACATATGGAAAAACATCATCCTTACGTATATGTCAAACACCAACCACTTATAGGGAGTTTCTATGACTTATGTGAATACCATGCAAATGGAATTTTAATGATACCATAAAGAACGCTTGGCAGAAACCTCGAATATAGTGATAAGGATCAATCTGCAATATAGTTTTTTTTTGTTTAAATTGATTTTCTAGGATTCAAAATACACATCTCGGAAAACTTTATCCTTATATATTTGGAAAACATCAACCTTATGTATATGATTGCAGAACACTTGTAGTGAGTCTCTAAGAATATTGTGCAAAAAAAAAATTCTTATTTTTATAGCTATAAAATATAGTTTCTCAAGGCAATAAAAATTTAAAAGTTGACAAATGAATTAAAAAAAAAATGTAAAGAAGAAAAGATTCACAATAAGTAAGGTGCTTTGGCATATTTGATTTTCTAGGATTCTAAATACACATCTAGGAAAACTTTATCTTTAATTTATACTATTTATTTATAAATTAAAGTATTAAAAGATTAATATATAATGCAATGTATGAATATTAATTAATTAGTAAAAATACATTATATATTATTCAATAAATTATTATTTCATTAATTAATACATTTATATACTAAGAATAAACTACTAAAATATGAAGTATTAAAAATACTAAAATAATAATATATAAAATAATGTATACATTAATAAATACATTAAAGTGTTAATAATGTATACATTAATAAATACATTAAAGTGTTAAATCATTAAATTTATTAAATAAAAAGATTTATAATATAATTTATTAATTAATTTATATATTCTATAAAAAAAAAAAAATTTAATTTATGTAATGTAATAAATAGTTTAATAATGTAATCTATTAATAATGTATTGATACAATGATTTGATAAATAAAAATATTAAAAGATTAATATATAAAATAAATATATTAATTTATTTATATAACAAAAAGTATTAAAAGATTAATATATAATGCAATGTATGAATATAAATAAATTAATTAGTAAAAATAAATTATAGATTATTGTTTAAACTATTACATAAATAATTAAAACAATTAAATTAATATAATTATATACAAATGTCTTAAATCATGAAATGTATTAAATAAATAGCTTTATAATTAATCTATTAATTTATTTATATAATCTATTAATTTATTAATTAATTTATGTAATCTAATAAAAAAATATTATTAATGTAATTTATTATTTAATTTATTCATTTTATAAATTGCTAAAGTATTATAATTAATTGATTAATAATACTTAAATAAATCATATATATATGAAAAATATAAAAACACATTTATTTTGTGTTCCAATACATTTATTTAATATTTACCAATTTCAATTAAATACATATATAAAGCATCTACATATTACATAAAAAAAAATTAAATGTGGAAAATGCAATAAAACATTAAAATAATAAAGTGTTAGTATTACATAATGCATACATTAAAGTAAAGTGTTATAATTAATTGATTAATAATACTTAAATAAAACATATATAATAAAGTGTTAGTATTACATAATGTATACATTAAAATGTTATAATTAATTGATTAATAATACTTAAATAAAACATATATACATGAAAAAATAAAAATACATTTATTTAATATTTACCAATTTCCATTAAATACATATATAAAACATCCACATATTACATAAGGAAAAAACAATAATGCGTTAAAATAATAAAGTGTTAGTATTACATAATGCATACATTAAAGTATTATAATTAATTGATTAATAATACTTAAATAAAACATATACATAAAAAAAAAAAAAAATACATTTATTTAATGTGTTGAATAATACATTTATTTAATATTTATCAATTTCCATTAAATAAGCATCCACATATTACATAATTTTTTAAAAAGGTGGAAAATGAAATAATACATTCAACTAATAAAATTAAAATGTTAGTATTACATAATGCATTAATTTATTTATACTATTTATTGATAAATAAATGTATTAAAAGATTAATATATAATGCAATGTGTGAATATAAATAAATTGATTAGTAAAAATATATTATAGATTATTGTTTAAACTATTACATAAATAATTAAAACAATTAAATTATATAGTATGAATAAATTAATGAAATGTCTTAAATCATGAAATATATTAAATAAATAGATTTAAATAATTTTATAAAAGTGGTTGATATAAAGTTTTAAATAGATTTATAAATAGCTTTAAATAGATTTATTAATAACTATTAATAATGATTTATATTGATGATGATGACAATGATTAACATCCACTAAGACCTAATTGGTCTATAAGACGGTAAGTGATTACTTGTGATTCTTTAGAATTTTATTTATGTGCTTGAAAAGAATTAAGAGAAGCTTTCCAAGATCACCATACTTTTGTTGAGTTAAGAGGTTAGGAAGGTTGGTATTGTGATCCATATTTTGAATATGAGATCTAATATGGGTATATGTTGGACAATCTAAGAGAAAGTGTTTTTCATCTTCAACCTTCTTAGTGTCACAAAGGTGACACACTCTTTACACTTGATAAATAATTTTGATCTTCTATATTAGGGTTGATTACATCTTTATAATACCTTAATTTTCTTTTTTCCTCTAACTCTTTATCACACCACATTTTTTCCTTAAATTTTGATTTGACATTTTTTGAATAGTATCTTTATTCTGCAAAATGGTTTCTTCCATGATTCCCCAATACTTTAGCCAAGACCGGGCGTCTTTATGCCATCCTCGCTTGAGTCGATGGTGGTTATGACTTGATTTTGAAGCAATTTTAGGTAGCCTCTTGTCTTCCATGTTGTTTAACTTGTTCTTATACATTAGGTACCTAGTCATAGCCATGCTCTCAATGGGGGAGAGGTTTGTTTCTACGAGGAGGATGGGATAGGGTGTATTTCCTTTAATTTTGAGATTATAGGTTATAAAATTATTTTGTCTTTTCTATATCTTTCTCCAGGATTCACGAGAGATACTACAACCCCAGACTTCACATCCATAAAGAATAATAGGTGTAACAAGAGTCTCAAAGAGGAGTTTCTTCTTATCCCAACTCCAAAGATCAGTTGATTTACAATTTTTTTCAAGCCCATAATAAGCTTTCCATCCCCCAATAATCCTTTTCTCAACGCTATAATTCCAATTGAGCTTGTGGTGAATATCAATTCCAAGATATTTGTATGAAGACACTTCCTCCAAGTTGTTGTTGTCATATACAAAGGTATCATAAGGGATCTTATTGGATTTAATAATCATGACCTTAGTCTTATCAATATTAAGAGTCATACCCATATTGGAGCAAAAGTCCTTGATGATTCTTAGTTGGTTTTCAAGATCATGGGGACTCATTGCCATAAGAAAGATATCATCAGCATAAAGAAGAAGATTGATGACTATACCAGTGAGAGTAGGGCCGACACAACCTGCATTTTCCAAGCATTCTTCTAACTTATCAATGTATATGCCAAAAAGGGTAGGGGACAAGGGACAACCTTGTTTGACTC
>ML782313.1:825154-862743 GCA_009831015.1 Picea engelmannii | reverse complement strand
GCCGTCAACTAGCAACAACCACATTTATGTAAAAAGTGGTTGATATACGCCGATCGGCGCCATTAATTTAAAAAAGTGGAAAATGGCGCCGATCGGCGTATATCAACCACTTTTTACATAAATGTGGTTGTTGCTAGTTATAATTGATTTCAAAGTATTTCGAAAGAAATGTTCAACTAAATGAATAGAGGACGGGGCAGGCTTACCATACACAGAGAAGAAGGCTACAGCTAGCGAGGCTGCGATAGGCGAGTGATAGATGAAGTCTGATCCAGGTAGAGGTGAGTGATTCCGCGAAAGGAATATGAAGGTTCAACAATCAAGAAACATTCAAGTCAATTACTTCATACGTGACTTAAATGTAAATACTCCTCTTTAGAGTGTAACTGCAGGCCACTTATTCAAATTTAAAATCTACTTATTTCCACTCCTCCCATCGCAGGTTCTGAAATGTACCGACAGCCATGTGTACCCATCGCAGGTTCTCAAATGTAACATGTACTTATTTCAACTCTTTCCATCGCAGGTTGTGAAATGTAATGAAATGTAAATGTAACGACACCCATGTGTAAGCCAAAAAAAAAATAGCAGGTTGTGAAATGTAACCACACCCATGTGTAAGAAAAAAAAAAAAAATTAGAAAATGTAATAATAAAAAGGTTAAAAGTGATTTGTCCACTATGCATAAGTGTCAAGTGATTTCAAAATGTAAAATGTTAAAAGTTAAGTAATTTTGGTTGTATTAGTATAAGTATGATTCGTGGTAATTGAAAACATGGTTGACTAATTTCTTAATCCTAAATAGTAAATGTGAAAAAGTAAACATGTTAACGGAAGTATTTATAAATGCAAGGAAGTTATGGTTATTAAATCTCAGTCATTGATTTGAGTGTAAGACAAAGAATATGTCAGCATTTTGAATTGATGACCCTAATATTAAAATTTATAATTAAAAGGTTGACTAGATCATGAATTCCAATAGGGGAAACGGCTTAAATATAGGATTAAGTATTAATTATTAATAAAAAATGATATTAATCTTCAATAATAAGAAATGAAATTATGCTACATGAATAAAAAAAAAAAAAATATAACAAAAAATAACAAAAGAATATTTTGTGTGGAGTTTAGTTTTATCTAATCACTATTTCAATTCTAATGAATTATGTTGTATCTATCAACCCTAGTCAAATTTATCAAATTCTAAAATAGTTCATAATTCAACAAGTTTTTGTCCATTTTAAAAATCATTTTTTCTTAATATATAAAAGAATGTAATAAATTCAATAATTTTTTCCATTTTAAATATATTTTTATTAATATATAGAAAAACCAAGTAGTAAAAAAAAATCTATTTATTTACCAATACACTCATTCAAGTTTCACTCTAGTTGTCATCATCATAGATTACAAATGCACTATTTCACTGTGTCATCATCATGGATTATAAGAATGACACTTCCTAAATCATCCTACTTATTTCATTGATATTTATTTAATAAAGCATGGTAATTTGTTTTACTTGGTTGCAAAGACAATATTTCAATTGTGACAAAGAGAGGTAAGATTTTAATTAAAAAAAAAAAATTAAAATGATTTTATAACTTGTCAAAACATCATTATCACATTTGGCTTTTGAATTTTTTTGAAATAGTGTTTAAAAATAATCTATGGAAGAGAATTGAAGATCTAAAATTTCATGTTGAAATGAGCATTGATTGTTAATTTCAAGAATAATGAGGGTTGGTCAAAAGAAATCAATTGCAATATAGGCGTTAAGCAAAGTTGTCTCTCATCCTCTAACTTTTTTTATATTTATAGTTAGAGATATGTTTGGAAGAAGAGGGTGGTGTTACCAAATAGTCATCATACTTCTTCTTTACTATAATGATATTGTTCTTTAAGGAGCCTAATTAATTTATATAAGCAATTAAAAATTCTAAGTATTTTCATTTAATAGTGATAATACAAAGGTTATGATCAGGGAATCCAAGATAGTCCCTTACCTTAGTTTTGCAAATGACAATAACAATTTAGAGAAAATTCAATTTGATCAATAAAATAATTATCCCTATTATCTTATAGGATTGTGAAATTTGGGATTGCAACATTTCTTGAAAAATGTAGAGGAAAATTGAACAAATTTAAAAGTTACTTATAGTTTATAATCTTAAATTAAGAGAAATACACTATATCCAATCCTCATCTTATCAGTTGAGCTTAATGTGGGATTCCACTCATTGAGAGTAAGCTAGCGATTAGGTACCTAATGTACAAGTATACTATAGTTAACATGGAGGAAATGAAGATTCCTAGCTTTGCTTCTATTTGTAATAAAATTCAATTAAGACTTTAAGAGAGAGTGAGATAAAAATATAGCTTCTTGGCTAAACCAGCGGGGGATAGAAGGAAAGGCCACTATTCAAATTAAGCATAATATTAAAAGAATTATCACAACTAAATTTAAAAAGAAATTGTGGTTGAAGAAAGAAATAGAGAATAAGATAAAGTTAATGAATTAGAAAGAGGTCATTAATCTTAAATTAAAATATCAAAATTATATTTATATTATAAGTAGTTTTAAAAAAATTTACTTTTTTTAAAATAAAAAGAACTCTCTAACACCTTCATAGTGAAATTAATCATTTGAAAATACCTAAAACCCCTTGGAATATATGTGTGCGTGTGTGTGTGTGGAAGTGAGATGGAGGAGGAAATAGCTTTGTGCCTAGGGTTTCCGCATTTTTTTGTTCTGACTCTACAATCACTTGAAGGCGTTATCGTGGAAAGCATACTCCCCTGTGGTGATCCTTCTTATCCTCGTGTTGGAGAGAGTGACAATATGGTGGAATTTTGGTCTACTATTCTCATGACCCCCTTGAGGAAATGCCCATTTGGTCCTCCCCGCAGATAGAGTCTTTTCATCAAGGTTCCAATTCAACTCATTGTTCAGTCGATCATGAGGACCATCCATTTTTTATCAAAGATGATGGGGATTCACTTTTGTTGGAGGACAGGTCAGTTCCCACCCCAGGCATTAATGCCCTGGAAAATTTGTCTCATGAATATTTTTCCCACCCGACATTTGAAATCCCTTTCACAATCGCTCCCAGGCAAGGGGGATTCATGTGTAAAATACCCCAATCCACTTACAGCAATAAGGTGAAGGGAATACTCATATTTCTCTAGCTTGCAGCTGAAGCCAAACAAGTTAATAAGAAGGGGATTGGTAGTTGAACAACCAACCACCCCAATGAATATAGGTATGGGAAATTTGGCTAGGATAACAGGAGTTTTCAGCCAAAGGCCCCAGATTGACCCCATGAGTTCCTTATAATAGGAACAAGTCGAGAACCTTCCTAAGTGGGGCATGCAAGAGAAGAATACATGAGTTCAAAGAGCAAGAGGAAACCAGATCAAATTTTTTGGTTGGGGAAGGAAGAATGCACATGTGCGTGTCATATAGGACATAGGCGACTGTGCAAGAGGGACATAGTAAGAGGGATCTGAGTTTTGGGTATGAAATAAAGACCTGAAGAAAAGAGAATCATTGCAAGAGAACTAGAAGAAAACATCATGGAGGCTCGATGTGTAGACAGAGAGAAAAGTGGAAAAGATGGTCTGAGCAAGAGGCCATGTTGGTGAGAGAGGAAACTAGTGCATCATAAGAAAACACATGTGCGCAGCAGGGGACGCTCAAGGGTGTATATATGAGTAATATGTACCTAGGAATGTTCCCAAGGGAAGAATGATCAATATGGGAATAGAGAAGACCCCAAGACTACCTGACTGAAGATAAATAGGGTTGCAGGAATGATGCTGGATGGAAAGAAACTGACAGTGGAAGGAGAGGGAGTTGAGGGATAGTAAAGTGTGAGGGGACATATTATGCAGAAGGAAATATAGTTGGGAAGGAATCTAATAAACCCTGTGGATATCCCAAGCTCAGTAAGAAGAGGGGGAGACTTCCATTGGTTTCAGTGAAGTGGAGGAGAGTAACCTACATGATCAATTTAATGATTAGTTGAGTCATCAGTGAGCGATATTCCCTGGTGGTAGCATGGTCTGGCATGGGGATGGCCTACTACTGAGGTGATTGAGGATGCAGAGCATATGGTTGGCTGGAAAGGAGAATACCCACAGTCAGTTGGTTGACTACACTTGTAACAAATAAGAATCTCTACACTCTGTCTATTTGAACTGAGGTTTATGGTTGGATGTTTATAATTGTATGTCATGAATGGATATGATTGTTGATGGACTAATTTCACCTATGCATGCATGAATACTAATGTATCCAAATGGTATTGTATGTGTATTACACATCTAAGCATGAATGCATTGAACATGTTCTAAGTTAAGTAAAATAAACATGTTCCCATAATTCCAGTGTGTATGATGGACATATTCCCATTCTATGTCTAAACTTGGATATATATTGAAATTTTAAAACCTCAAACAAGAAAATATTGCAAGCTTGGATACTGGGCACTTCCAAGACTATGAAACCCCAATTAAAATTTTGAGGTGAACACACCTCAAGTTCCTATCAAGATAACAAAGCAAATCACAAACATATTTCCAAAACCCTTAAGAGCTATTAAAACTACTCACCAACGATCAATTAAGACCCAATCACATATTTTATTATATAAAAAACATCTTACCACAATCCATTAAGTCCTAATAACATATTTATTTATATAAAAAAAGTAGATCACTTGTCCAAGAACACTAGAGTCTTGTTAGGGTTCTCAACAAAGTATAGTTTTAGACCAATTTAAGAATTCTAAAATCCATTAGAAGATACACAAATCTTACAAAAGCCAGAAACCATTCAGGGGAAGATGTACACTAAAATGTTATATTGCATATTCAGAGTGCCATTACAAAAAATTAGAACAAGATACTCCATTTCTATAAAGTTCATCAAAAGCCACAAAAGTCCACATCAAAAACCAAGACAATGAAATTTAATTGTAGTTTCAAAACAATTTATAAATTATTAAAAGCCATTACAACATTTGAAAAACTTAACAAGGAAAAAAACAAACACCAAGCGCAAGGACAGTTACCAACATAAAGTTGTACCACAAACATGATTATTACATAACCAAAACATAAAACCACTCGTAGAAAAAACTAACCCCTAACCCATTATCATCATGTTTATCTCATCTAGCTACGACCCTCAGAACCACCACCATAGCATCGCCACCAATGGGCACCCTTGGTTCATATTATTTAGATAGTCCTCCAGATTTAATAGAATGAGAGAAATGCAACAAACAACCTCTTTGATTAAAAAGAAGAAGATTATTGGAAACAAATTTAAGAAATTCCAAAGGAGGGAAAATGTCTCAAAAAAAATTGAATATGTAGTTTAAGATAAAAGGAATTTCTTAGCATTTCAACCAAATATTAACATAGATCTAACAAATAGCATTGTAGTTTTTTTATTTCAAACCAGAAACAATAAAAAATTGTAAACCTGGATAATGAAATCCTTTGCTTACCCTTTGTCTCGATCCTCCAAGGCATTTTCTTTTTGGTTTGGCTGTGAATAGTCTTGTGACAGATGCATTTGGTTTCTCTCTTGCTCATAATTATGGATTTATAATATCATCCCATAGAGAGAACCAAATAGTTCTCGTCAACAACTACTCTCTCTTAAGTGATGACCGTATATAGGTTATACTCCGTTAACGTTCTATTCATGGAGGTTATTCAAATTCATGTGAAATATTTCCATCCACTTCAAAAATTCCTAGTCTGACTAGTCATGATGAGAAAGGTCTATGCCTTTTTGTTGGATCTTCCCTCCCTTTTTATGCCTCCTCTATGTCAAATCAATAGCCCCTCCGGGATAATGTATTATCAAGGTTCATCGCTCGTTGTTATATATGGTCGTAGACAGAGATGCGAGCAAAAAGAGAATAGGCATTGTTAAATAATATGTTCCCATTCTTATGGTTTACAGCTACCCCACCCTTCACTCCTGGGGATGCTAAGAGGCATGCAGTTCCAAAAGGAAAATTAAATAAAGCAACAATGGTTTAGTTTCTTTCTTAGTGATACTGTAATGGTTTTCCCGCAACATATTTTGGGATCCATTAATCTATCGGTGCAATCTCCACCACCAAAACTATGACTATCAAAAAACTATAATCAGGATTTGGGGTCGCCCAATGATCTCAAAAATATATATCCCTCGCACAACACAATACTTTCCCTTTTCCGTCCATTAAACGTGAATCACGATGGAACAAGTCGAACCACTAAAGGTGCGGTAGTGATAGCGTGATTCGTGACTTGGGAGTAGGGAATCAAGATCATGATTCATGATTCTGACCAAACTATACGATGGACCCTTTAAACGTTTTCCCTTCCTGTGAAATTTTAAAGTTTACTTTCCACCTCTCGAAAAATTAGCAGAAATAAAAATAAATATTGTTTATGGGTATATTATCAATCGTACTTCTGGGACGTGTTTGGAAGGCCTTTGACGTGCTATGATGGATTCAATTTTGATATTTGGATGGGGTTACAGCATGGTAGTTGTCAGACAGGCATTTTGAATACAATTTTTAGGAAAATCCTAAGTATATAGGATATGCATAGTAGCAGAAGAAAGAAGACAAGGCAGGAGTGGAGTGCACAGTAAAGGCACATGTAGGCTTGAAAGTGCACAGTGAAAGTATACTTAGCATAGAACAATGCAAGAGAATAAAGAAAGAGAAGATAAAGCAGGAGAAAAGGAAGGAGAGAAATTCATCATGCCAAAAGCATAAAGACGCGCAAAAGTAGGAAGAACAACAATTGAGAGTGTGAAAATAGCATGCAGATGTAAAACTAGGAAAAGCAAGCCCGAACGACAAATCAAAATGAGTTGTCATAAGTCATAATGAGTTGTAATAGGGTTCTTGGGATAAGAAAAGTAGGGTTTTGAGCCCTAGAGTGAATGTATAAATAAGTAATGTGTCAGGTAGAATAGGTTGTTGAAAATGAGTGAAGAGAGTAAGAGATTAGATTGAATATGATAGAGGAAAATTATGTATGAGTGGATAAGGAGAGTTGTAGAGAGACGCTTGCACTACAAAGAAGCTAGGAAAGATGGAGAGAGAGATAGCATGATATATCTATTGTAAGCGTAGTGCGCAAGCCTGAGACGATTAAATAAAGAATAATAAATAAGTCAACCATTGTGGACGTAGCCCAAATTTGGGTGACCCACATTAACTATTTTGTTCTCTTTCCTTTTTATGTGATTGATCATGAATATTTTCTTTATGCATGTTAGACTAGATTTGTCTACTATATGATAATTGTGTTGTAGTTATGAATGTTACAGTAAATGGTTTATGTTGCAATCTACAGTATAATGCTACTATATAATTGAATTCACGAAGTAACCAAGGAAAAACAAATATAGGATAATGCACACATAACAAATAAGTAAGAATGAATAATATGATCACCTACCATTCCCTCACTACTATAGAAACTTGGTTCTTGTAGCCCCAATAGATGCCTTGGGTGAGACTTCACTTGCATGCAGGTGATGTCGAAAACACCGGTATTTGAAGGGATTTTTTGGTTGAAATAACATGAACCTAGGGTCTTACAACTACACACTAACAAATGGTTACGTTTTCGGGACCCAGAATCCATGATTGAGTGAATGTTTTGGAGGTCGAATAAGAAAGAGATCTCAAAATGGATAGAAGGGAAGGAAGGAGAATTTGCAAGAAAATAGAATAGAAACCCTCAGATGAGCGATGAACAATGGATGCAAAGGTATGTGTACACAGAACTGCATGAGTTTTTCTTTGGAGAATTTCTAATTATTTTGACTGAGTGGTTAGAAATATTAGTGAAGAATACTAGAAGGTATCAAACCATAGCGTCAAGGAACTGGATTTCTAAGTTGGTAAGAAAGCTGAATTTTGTAAGTAATAAGGCAGTTGATTTTTTCTTGGATAGTATATTGGGAGGTTATATTACAGAATTTGTAGTGGATTGTACCCAGTCATACAATGTTGTAGAAAGGTATTTCTTCAAAGGCCCGTGTGGAAGGTTCATGAAATTGTTGGGTATGTGGATAAATATGTTGTTGTGTGACATGTGTGTAATGACAATGGAGTATGATTTCTAAGGGGATTTGTTCACATAGGGAAACCGAGGGATGAAAATAGGATCATTTGAAGTTAGGAAAGAATGAAAGAAGGGAGGTACCGAGGATGTAGAGAACCGGAGAAGTTGTATCAGAAGAAGAAGACAAGTTTGGAGTAATGCGCAGTGGAATAAGGTACAAGAGGAAAAAGAATGGGGCTGAGAAAGGAGAGTCATGTAGTGAGGCTGAGGTAAGAGAACCTTGTGCAATCTCAGATCTAGGTGGATATTTTTGGCCACCCACCTATTCTAACTGGCTCCTCTTGAAAAAATTTAGTTCAACATGTTCTTCTGTACTTATTTGTAATTGTGGGTTCTACACTTTTGGGGTTTTTTGAATCCCTACACATATTCCATGAGGATATTGGTGGCCTCCCACCTAATCCAACTGGATTATTTTGGAAGTTTTCATGTCAGCACATCTTTTTGTACTTCTAGGGCCGTTTTGGGGCCCTAAATAGTGGTTTTTTTTCTTGCCACAGTCAAACTGTAGACAGAGTTAGAGTTTGATAGCGTAATGTACATTTATCGAAAATACCTTTCCAACGGGCTATCACGCACCTAAAATGGAGTTCGTATGAAAAATTTACGACCTCGGGAAGTTCAGGTACCAACTTACCCATAGGGACCCACATGAATTTTGGTGTTTCACCTCCTAGGGTTAGGTTTTTGGATGTCTAGGGTTTTGGAATTCATGAGTAATATTAAAAATACCTATGGAGCCTCATTGTAATCATTTTTGTTTCTACTAAGATGGCTCTGTGTAGCAGCCACATCTCTTCTCAGAGATAACTACCACCATTCGAGCAACTTGTTTCAGTTCTGCAATTTTACAATTTCATCCTATTTCATTTATTCAATAGAAGATATTTTTCACTGGATATATGTGTTGTTCTCCAAATATCTATGTTTATTTTATTCATTTTGTTAATCAGATCATTCCTCTCCTAAATATGGATTAGTGGTATCAGAGTGGTCTTCTCTTCATTTATTTTTCTTCGTGCATGTCCCCGACAAGATCTAGGTACAAGAAGTTGGGACTCGAACCAAACGAGCCTTTGCAAGATCAATCACATCGAGCCCTGTTATCCCCCACTTTCATGGATAACTAGGAGATCGTGTCTTGAGGCCCACAAGTCCTAGACATGGAGTACCAAGAGCAGGATTGACTTTATCATGGCCTTGGAGGGCCCACCTTTTCTTTCTTCCAGCATCTTTATCTTGTTAGAAGCAACAGTATCCACCACCATCGGCTTGGTCCTGTGTCAGAGATGGCTATTTCTCCATGAGGTAATTGGTCCAGGTATCATGGTATGTGTCACTTTGATCATCAAAAACCTTGAATATATGCATTTGATTCCTTTTATTTCTAATGACTGCTTGGATCTTACACTTGCCCACTTGACCATGTCTGGGGGGGTTGACAAAGTGCCCTAGTAAGCATGTGTTTGTAGGTTTTGGTTTTCCAATCGAGGGATTTATAAAAATCCATCGTTCGCTCCCTTCACAACATCAGCTTTTTCATCTTGTTTCCTGCTCACTTGTCCCATTCCACTTGCCCGGACACTAGGTTGACCTATTTTCAGGACTGCACCTTATCTCGTGGGAAGAAGGGGCTAAATTCCCAGAAGGTAAAAGAAAGTTGGTAAAAGATAAAAGCCTAAAAATAAAACATCAAGATGCTTTGCCCAGGGATCCCTGAGAAAGCAATAAAAGGATTCTCAGCAAGAAAGAAGAGGGAACCAGAAAAATAATAAAACAAGACCTAACCAGAGGGTAGGGGGTCTCATCATGAGCCTGCCTATTAGTTCCATGGGTACCTAACAGTATGAAATTTCCACCAACTGGTTACCACGCCAGGGCAATGACTCTTGGTTGCATGTCCAAGGGAAAGGGGGTCTCATCACGAGCCAGCCTTCTCATTTTTGTGAAAGTACTTGTGGGTAATGTTGTGATCACCACTGGTCACCATGCCAGGGCAGTGTCCCTTGATTATATCTTGAACAAAAAAGAAAAAAGCAACAAAATATAAAATAACAAAAATAATAAAAGGCAAGAATGGGCTTGGAAAGAATGCATTCATGACAGGTATAGATCGTCTTCTAACAAAGGCACCCACAGGTAACATTTCTTCCATCCTTGGCCCTCATTTCACCCAGATGCTTGGACATCCCTTTACCACATCACCCACTTACATGGCTTGGATGAGGTCTCTTCTAGAACTTTCCTTTTCCAGTGGACACTAGCCCAATAGGACTCCTTGTCTTTTTCTTTGAACTTGTATTAAAGGCTTGTGTAACGTCTTTGAGTTGTTAACTGATGTATTAGGTATTTTATGCACATGTTTAATAATATTGATGATGAGATGTGATTGACATTGCTATGATCCCCGTGACTAATGAGCCCATGGAGGGCGTAGCCATTGATGTGCAGGACCATGACTGACGAATAGGTACCACTTTGGACTGGTACA
The DNA here is from genome assembly GCA_009831015.1 of Picea engelmannii. Lineage (NCBI taxonomy): Eukaryota > Viridiplantae > Streptophyta > Pinopsida > Pinales > Pinaceae > Picea > Picea engelmannii. The sequence continues at coordinate 852,098 of ML782313.1, read as the reverse complement.
CATGGGGAGATGATCAGTTCAGACCTCCATGGGGCTGAAGATCCCATCAAGTGGATGTTGAGACCCCATCAGGGGGCAGAGACAAGATAGATATGGATCAGTAACTTTGCACCGGAGAAGAAGAGGATGTTCCACCAAAGGCACTTCGACAGAGCTTGACCTAGGGGTATTGACCCTCTTTTAGTAGAATGTTGTCCTTGGAAGGCTTGGGATGTCACCCTTGATGACCATGATGTCATCCAGCCTATTGGACATCTTGGGAGGCAGACTGGGTAGTGTTGGCATGTGTGGCATGATGGAGGAACCCAAGGAGGGCTAATGTTTTGCTCCAGGATGCTCCATTTCCATAAAAAGTGGCTAATGTCTCCTTTGGAGGGGCTCGATGTCTCTTTTCATCTTGATTAGGGTTTTAAATTGAAATTTTAATGTAAAACAGTATGATTTTAGTATTTTGGCCTTGTCAGCCTTTTACATGACCTAAAATGTAAATTTAGATCATGATACTGTATAAATGAAGGATTTTCACCTTCATTTTTTCATCACAATTTACTCACTCCATAAGGAGGTTTGAAATTTGCACCCTCTCTTGGGTTATTACCTCATTTAGTGATGCGCACTTATTGGGGGATATTTTTGGCATAGTTTGGCATTTATCTTAATGGAAGGTGTTACAACTAGGGTTTCCAATGCATTTTCTTGATGATATGTAAGTACTTTTCTGCAAAACTTCTTGAAGGAATGGTTGTAGTTTCATTTCTTTCATATATTTATACTTTTGTTGGATAAAAACCCTAGGTGATAAGCACACAAGTAGGTCCTTGTCTCATGTCCCCATAGAGGAAATTTTAAGCCATTGATTGAAGAAGAAGAGAGCCTAGACGTAGCTACTCTCTCTCTCTCTCTCTCTCTCCATTTATTGCTAGTCGTACTATCTATAGGTCAAGAAGAAAATTATGCCTTAAACCTAGGTCTACTACACTTTGGATCATTTTTTTTTAGGGTTTGTTGAAAGAGCCTTGTTGTAGCAACACTTTGCGTCATCAAACCTTCCTGTCTTGGTTTTATGCTTTGTTTTCATCTAGCCTTGATTGCCACCGATTTAAGGAAGGAGGAGAGAGCACTGAGGCCTATTTCTCCTACACCAAGGTGATCCTCTCTCCCCTAGGGTTTTGACTCTGAGGCCTTGCCTTAGCAACACCTCAAATATTCACCCTCTAGTCCTTAGCCATTTTGACTTTTGACTCCTTTACCTTTTGTGTCCTTCATTATTTGACTCCATTAACCCTAAGGCACTGATCCTAAAAGACCTCATGCGTTGAAGTGAACATGATCAAAACTACTCTCAAAACATTGAATGCAACCCTAACTACACTAACCCTAGATAAGAAACTAACCCTATACGTTGTTGTCATATTTAGCTAGTGCATCTAGACGTTTTCTTTATGAGCAATTGAATAATGATTAAAGGAATTAATTGAATGAAGTGTTGATTTATTGCATTGAATGCCATGTTATTCCAGTATTTATTGAAGAAGTGATGTTATTTCATTGTTATTTTATAAACATTGACTTCATCAATATATATTGTCAAATTGCTTATATGTTTATCAGATAGTCGTTGATTTATATGAAGTACTAACCCATTGAGCTAGCTTGCATATTTCAGTTTGTTGTTGCTTTGTCTCAGGCAGGTATATCTCATTGGGGGGTTTTACTTTACTGGCCTTCTGGTCGGACTATCTACTCGGTGGTGACTTCTGAGGGGGGAATTGCTACTTTATCCTATAATCCTTTGCCTTCTCAAAACCCCAGGTCATCGGGGATGTCTCCCCTGGGCCTTACCACCCTAAAGAGAAAGAACCATCCCATTGTGGTGAAATTGGGTGGGATTGGTTCATGTTATGCAGGTTTAACCTTCAAACCTCAAGCCTTTTATCCTTGCTACAAACTGAGCGATAACATTTTGGTGTCGTTGTCGGGGAACACTGAGTCAATTCTCCTCAAGATGACACTTTTTGGTAAGCCTTGCCTCAAGAGTCTTTACCTTACAAGCTTACCTGGTGACTCCACTTAGGGTGTTTTCCCTTTTCCTTTGATAATTTCAAGCAAATTATATGGCGAATCCACTAACCTTTTCCCAAATACCACCTTACTTTCAACTATGTGATATTTCCAAATTATGGGATCATGCAATCCTGGGAATGATTGTATCCAACTATTGATTTCAAAAGCCTTCAATGATATCCAACCCATTTTAATGTAAAATGGTCAAACAACCTCCCAAGATTTTGGGGCCTCCCAACCCCTCACATCATAAAGTTTTTAGAGTATATGAGTGAGGTAGATTTGGGAGGGGAGGATGCTCTAATAAAACTTTTCATACTCTCTATTCCATCCTTCTTGCAATTTTGGTTTAAGGGTTGTTTCCAAGATAGGGGTATATCATCTTTCATACACCTCATCAGTAGGTTTATTGACTTTACCAAACCACGTTGCCAAACGTATGAAGATGCCCTTCAGAATCTCACAATAGCCTTGGAAGACGGAGGATTCACTACTAAGATTGTGGGAGATCTCAGGAATGCATATCATGTTCAATATCAAGGACCCTTTGATGTGGAAGAAGAGATTTATGAAGAAAAATATCAACCCCTTGAAGAGGAGCAAGATTTATCTCATGATTCAATAGAATGCAGGAAAGATATAACTAGAGAAGTGAATTATGAGGATGAAGCATTAGTAACCACTCCTCAGTCTGATGAAGCTCTCCAACACCCTATCCCTCCTCCACAAGGTGAAGTGAATGAGATAAGTCATTTTCCTTTCTAGTATTTTGATGATACCTTGTTCTATGATTCAGAGAGTGAAGAAGAAATGAAACCCTTGGACAAGCTAGATCTCAAAACTGAAGATGTAGAGGAAGATCTTCCACCTGATGAAGTTATCCAAATACTTGAAGCTCCTGCACAGGAAGGATTAAGCAAGGTGATTTGTTTCCCCTTCCAAAATTTTAATCATTCTTTATCTTATGATGTGGAGAATAAAGAAGAATTAGATGTTTTAACCCCTTCATGTTATGATGATGACTTTGTTGATAATTTTGATAAATTCATACATGTCGGGAAACGTAGATGGGATATGATTGGATATGATGGCGATCCCATGTACACCATTGATGGTCCTTTCAAAAATATTCCTTTGCATTTATCACATGAAGTTACTAATAATTTTGACATTTAGCAACAAGAACCTAACTTTATTCAGACACCCAAGGATGACTTGATTCTATGTTCTCCGAATAATTTTCGGTCATACCTTGAGGACTTTCTTGACTATCCATCTGAGCACTTAGATTTATCCTATGAAGAAATTTATCAACCTTCATTCTGATTAGATCTTGATGAAAGAGAAGAGGTTAATTCCATGAGATGGGATGCTTGTGATAAGGTTTTCTACCTCCCTTTGATTACTTTACCTTGCTATGTCACTAAAGGTATGGTTTGGAAACATGTCCCTTATCCCAAGTCTCCTATAAGACAAAACCTCATTCTAGATTTTAGGGGAAAGTTGAGTACCTCAAGAAGAAGCTTATTTTCACAGCATTCCAGCTTCCCCTTAAGGAATTGTCAGTCATACTTTTAGCTCTTTCTAAACCTTTCTCAGGCCTTAAGTTGTGAAGACATCCAAGGTAGCCAGCATTCAAATTCCTTGAGTCAGTCTCCTGAACCATTGACTTTTCACGATCCATTTCTGAGATGGATTGAGAACTCTCTTAAGAGTATGTATTGGGATCACTTTATCCCTCCCACCTGCCTCCATGAGTGAGACTTTGATATTTCCAATGATATGATATATAGTCTAACGCATGTCATTTTTGTGCTTGACTTATCACTATTTTGGTTTATTATGAAGCAAAAAGGCATGTATCATGTGACGTTGTTGGATTGGCTTCACTGGTCGTTTGACTATACCCAAGATCCAGCCAACAGGTAAGTACAATTAAGTAGTTTACTTTCACATTTACACTATTGATTTTTTTATTTCAGTATATATATATATATATATATATATATATATATATATATATATATATATATATATATACTAGGGTGGCATTACCACCCCAATTGTGTTACTGATGCTTCTATTGAGATCGAGCAGGTCAGCAGGTTATGCCAGAGATGTTGAGACTCTCATGTGCTCTACGGTGAGCACATGTCCCCGAGTTGGAGCCAGATGTTATCCCCCGCTTTTAGGGATAACTAGGAGATCATGTCTCAAGGCCCACGGGTCCTAGACATGGAGTATCGAGAGCAGGATTGCCTTTAGCATGGCCCTGGAGGGCCCACCTTTTCTTTCTTCCAGCATCTTTATCTTGTCAGCAACAATAGTATCCACCACCATCGTCTTGGTCCTGTGTCAGAGATGGTTCTTGCTCCATGAGGTAATTAGTCCAAGTATCATGGTATGTGTCACTTTGATCATCGAAAACCTTGAATATATGCATCTGATTCCTTTTATTTCTAATGACTGCTTGGATCTTACACTTGCCCACTTGACCATGTCTGGGGGGATTGACAGAGTGCCCTAGTAAGCCTGTGTCTGTAGGTTTTGGTTTTCCACTGGAGGGATTTATGAAAATCCATTGTTTTCTACCTTCACAGCATCACCTTTTTCATCTTGTTTCCCGCTCAATTGTCCCATTCCACTTGTTCGGGCACTGGGTTGACCTATTTTCAGGACTGCACCTTATCTCGTGGGAAGAAGGGGCTAAAGGCCTAGAAAGTAAAAGCAAGTTGGTCAAAGATAAAAGCCTAAAAATAAAACCTCAAGATGCTTCACCTAGGGATCCTCGAGAAAGTAATAAAAGGCTTCTCAGCAAGAAACAAGAGGGACCCGGAAAAGAAATAAAACAAGACCTAACCAGAAGATAGGGGGTCTCATCACAATCCATCCTATTAGTTCCATGGGTACCTAGCAGTATGACATTGCCACCAGCTGGTTACCACGCCAGGTGTTGTGGGTGGGAAATCCCTCCTACAGACTAGCACTAAGGATTTTATCATGCATGCAGAAATGACCTAAAAATTCTTACTTTTTACCATCATCCCATGCCTAGACCCCCATTACTCATATGTAAATACAAGGCTCAAGAGATTAAGTTGACATACCTTATTTTTCATGTTTGATGTCGATCCCTTTTCATTCTTGGTCGTTCTTTGACTGCAACTCTCCTCCCAATGCTGACCTACATTCACTAAAGAAAAACAAATAACTCCACATGCATTTGATCTATGAACTAACAAGTTATAGATTTAATCAATCATATAATAAATATTCCAATAATGACAATCTCATATGGCGGGACGGGAAAATCAATTCTTTTATTAACTTCACAATGATACCTTACAATGATAAAGTCGGCTACTGCTCCTCAATCCTGGTCCTGGGCTCTTCTTCTACTGTCTTCCAACTTCTTTTCTATATACTTCTCTTTTCACAAGGATGGCTAAAGGTTGGGACAAGGGGAATGCTCAGTCGGGTATAGTTTCTTTACTATGATTCTCCTCTTCCAAATGGGACCCCTATCGCTTCTTTTATAGGCTAGAAGAAGCTAGTTATTTGGTTGAACTTTTGGCCATGCATGGCCGAAAGGTTTAGTTAACTTACCCAAAGTTGTGTGTTTCATCAACAACTTTCCTTTTTTGGTTCTTTTGTAGGTACACACGGGTTGTCTTGGGTCAGCTAGCGTGTACACGCGTGCACTAATGTAGCAGAGTGTGTGGGCCTTTATAAAAGGGGTTTTTAGGAAGAGTTGTTCAACAGTGTTTTGGCAAAGAAGGAATCTGAGATGGCCTGATACCAGGTAAGCATGTTTAGTGAAAATAAGGGTTATAACAGATGCCCCTCAATGTGTGAGGTCAGAAGAGCATCTGATGGCCGAAATACATTAACAATCTTCACCGATGTGCCAAACAAGTGAGCCTAGGGACCAGAAATCGAGAGGTGTCATCTGCAAAATAATAATTGTCTCATCGAGGCGGGCATACCCATGCTCGGGATAAAATAAAATCATGGCTACCAATCAAATACATTGTGGATCCATGTCATATAACTATATAAAGTGTATCCGCGAGCAATACACAATGGAGCTACATATCGAAATCAAAAATATATATGTGTAGAGTATCCATCTTCTTAGAAGTTGATAAGGCCTGAAGGCTGGGGATGAGGTCTTCAGAGCTCGAGCAACAACTTCAAAATATTCAAAACTTGGGTAGGAGTGTAATATGAGTGTACGAATTCACTACCCAAAGGTCTTCGACGACTCGTCGTTCATGGACTAGAGAAGTTTGATGATCAAACTAAAGGCTTCATTGATTTTGAACAAAGATTTGATTGGACGTTCAAGATGCTCAGGTATGAGGGCAAGAGACAAACTATAGAGGGGCCGACTCAAGCTTGGTAAAAACTTCCCATGGACCATAGCACGACAAATGATGAGACTCAAGCAGCATGGCATTAACATAAGTTCATGAGGCAAGAGGCAACGCAAACTCTCCATATGTTTGGAAGAATAACCAAATGGAGGAGGACACAACTCTATGTAGTGAGAACAACTTCCTAAGGTCGTATTAAATCCCAGAGTTTGACGAACAAACGGACAGATGTGCTTTATCCAAGGGTGACTCATTATGCTGCCAATAAAGAAAATACTTTTCCCTTCCTCTTTTTGGGGTATATATGATTTTTTTTGTCTTTTTCAATAATTTTGGAAAAAGAATAAAAGAATGTTACATTACAAAGGAGGAATGAGTGTTGCAAACATACAAGTTCATGGCGTAGGGACAAGACTATTGTTCAAAGTAAGGACACTTGGGAAAAATCCTCCAGGGGCCAAAAGTGTCAAGACGCAGAGGCAAAGTGCTACAGGGATTGCGTATAAGGCATGCTTTAGATGGTTCAGTTGAGAGCAACATGGAGCCGGAATTAGGCCAAAGATGCGGGTATGCAAATGCAATTAATACAACACACAATGGTAACGTCCTTCGATGTGAATTTAACGAGCCCAGAGAAGGTAAGCTCGGGGGTTTTTCATATTTAGAGAGTCTGAAAAAAACGTAAAAGGAGACTCCACTGGGGTACATTTTTTGAAGGTAGTCTAGTCAGTTCGAAAAAGGGGTAAACTAGCACCGAAAATACGTCTATTCAAAACCATTTTAACGAGTGTGATAAATATAAGATTACTCGGCCATTTTTTCATTTTTAAGGAGTCTGAAAAAATCTTAACTATGGACTCCGTTAGGAATGTTCTTCTGGACCATTTTAACGAGTGTGAAAGAATAAGGTCACTCGACGATCTTTTCAAATTTAGGGAGTCGGAAAAGAGCTTAACTATGGACTCTGTGGGGGTTCCTTTTTCGTACATTTAGTCCCCCGAGCCCGAAAAAGGGTTAAAATGATACCTGAGAGTACTCTTCTAGAGAACTAAAATTCCTTAGAGTATACCTTTGTTCGTACAGTTGATCGTCCGAACCAAAAAAGAGGTAAACTACCACCAGATAGATGTGACTTCAAATTTCAGTTTAATGAGCGTGAAAGGACACAAGATAGCTCGACAATCTTTTCATGTTTAGAGGGTCTGAAAAGGGATTAAAAGAAGACCCGTGTAAGGAACGTTCTTCTGGACCAATTTAATGAGTGTGAAGAAACAAGGTCACTCAGCAATCTTTTAATCTTTAGGAAGTCTGAAAAGGGATTAAAGAAGACTCCATGGGGGCTACAACTCATGTATGAAACTAGTTCAGGTAGAGCCCGCTGCTAGGCTCAGACCAGGAGTCTCTTCGATAGTCAACTTGGGAAGTCTCCCAAAAGGGAAGAAACAGAAACCACGGTGTAATCCCTCCTGCGGGATAGAAATTGTAGTCATGGTTTCAAGGATAGCCTCATCTGAAGGCAATTCAAAATCTGAGAAATCATGCAAACAAGGTTCGATAATCCCAAAGGGTGAAGTAAACTGACCATACTCCATATGACGATGGAGGTTCTGACCAGGACTGACAGAGTCTATCAGGGAAGAATCACAATCACGAGGGCTTGAGGATATACTAACAACGAGATCAGACTCAAAAGGATACTCAAGCCCACTTGGACCAAGAGGGAGAAGCAAGGGCTCCCATGCCCCCATTGGATACACCAATGGATCAATTGTTGATTCCAAGTCTCAAGAAGGAAAACATGATTTCACAGGTTCCTTCTCATAAGCAATTAAGCATCGAGGATAAGATGCCACATAATTAACCCGTGGCGGGGTGGAGTCTACATGAACACTAGGAACATATAAAGGGAGAGCTCGAACTAACGTTGAATTAGGATGGTGATTATCAGACGCCAGTTGGTCAATAGTGCCAATGCTTCCATTGTGAGGGAAGTGCATCACCTGGAAGAGCGTAGATACCACAGTGTTCATAGCATATACCTAATCACGCCTAAGACGCATATTGAAATCTAACGGGCCTTGCACCACTATAACATCAACACGGACAATCTTCCCTCCTAACGAGATAGGAAACTGAGGAATAATCCCCAAACATTCACTAGGATGTCTGTCAAAATCCAACAGCTCATGTGAAGCAGATACAAGCTTGGGAGAACCCAAGACTTTCCAAACTGAGGAGGATAAAATACTTGCAGAAGCTCCTTCATCCATAATACATCGATAAATGTTTGTTGAATTAACTTCGAACCTTATTTGAAAGGGTGCGGAGGAAGGAAGACGAGGCTCAACAAGGTCATTCCAATCAAAGGAAACCATCCTAGGGCTTGGAGGGGGTGTGCTCGGAATGAGCGGAATGCCCCCTTGTTCTGAAAATACTGAACCGGAAATACTAAAAACATAGTCGGTAGACACATCACTCCTCAAGAGAAGAGTGGGATCAATCGAAGACTGCATCGGCATGCCCACTTTCTCAACCAATGGTTGCATAGGCTAAGAGACCACAAGGTCTAAAGGCACCTCACCCCTCAAAAGAGGAGTGGGATCAGTCGATGACTGCATCGGCATGACCACTTTTGCAACCAATGGATGAATAGGCTGTGAGGAAACCTCAAAAGACTCAGAATCAGAAGAGCTTGCAGATAGGGACCACAATCTTTGTACCTCTGGAATGCCAGAGCACAAATGAGTAAGGTGGTCTCCTTTGCAAAGCTTACAAGGGAACTTAGGCCTATGTCCTATCTGTCTAGGTTTCTCAATAGAATTAATGCCCCCAACATGACTAGCAGTGGTTGGTTGCACATCTCCAACATGACTTGCAGAGGCTGGTGATGGGTTGATAACTTGACTTGCAGAGGATACAGACCTATTACCAGTATGACTAGCAGTGACTGGACTCTTTCCCCTAGCATGGATTGCAGAGGGTGGGTGTGTTCCCCCAGCATGACTTGCAGAGGCTGGGTGTTGGTCTTCAATGTGACTTGCAGAGGTTGTTGGCCTATCTCCAACATGACTCGCAGAGGTTGGTGATTTCTTCTTCCTATTCTTCCTCTTTCTATTTCGTTTAGAATTTCGGTTACTAGTAACTGTACTTTCACCAGAGGCGGGAGAAGGAGGAGGAGAAGACTTTTCTGACGAAGAAACATCAACAGGGTGCTCATGACTTAAGGTGCTTAACTGAGAAGCGTCAAGAGCATTTGGGACATTTGGAATGGTACCCAACCAAACCGGTAATCCCACATTCAACCCAGGAATGTACAAAGTGGCCATCAAAGGGACACCAGCGTTTCTGAAGAAGGGAAAAGCACAAGAATCCCCTTGTGAAGGGGTTCCTTGGTTGGTATGGTCAGGAAAATTAGCCATGAATATCCTATGCATAGGTTCTCCCCTTGCGGGATCATTCAAGTTCGTAAAATTCTTGTGCACTGACTCTGGAAAACCAATGGTATCAAAACAACGCCTATAAAGAGGCGGCTCCACGTTTCTAAGTGGAAGACCAAAAAGTCCTCATGACCGATGGAGTAGGTGGTCTACCACCCTAGGTCAGAGACCCAAAGCCACAACTAACTAACTCACTATGGAAAACTAAGGAGCACAGAGCACGCACTAAAATATCCTAAAGGCAAATCAAGCAAACGACTAACTAGTTGGAAGAACAGTTACAACAACCAGCACTAGAGAAACTTACCGGTGCAAGTGCAACTCGAACACGGAAGCACCCTCCAGGTATAATCTACAAAGCATGGACCGATGTCTATCCTAGGTACCGCAATATACCCCCGCAGTCACCTGTGTACATCTCTAAAAAAGATAGGCAACTAGGTTGCCAGCGCGCGAACAATCACCAGGCAGGTACAGTCAAAAGTCGGGTAGAACACAATGAGCAGGGTATCGAGCCCGAAACCTGTCAAAGGTATCGAAGGAAAGTGGTCCGAAATACAACTGAAGAACTCAAACGGATTCGAGACCCACGTCGCTCCATGGAAAATTCAATCAACGGAATCCCAATACAAGTCCTCTATATGTGTTCTCCACTATGATTGGTCCATCTTTGGAGGGGTTATCTCTACTACCTTTCCGCACACGACCTCGTGTTTAGCCCCTGTGTTAAAGGGGGGCCCAGATAAATTTCACGATACTGGACTTTGACACTCCCTATCACAGACTCTTATGTATGTTTTTCATCCTTGAAGAGTTTCCTCTCCAACCTAAATCAAGGCTCTAGCCTAGACTAGTTGATGAACCCTATAAAACATAAAGTCTAGTTGATTTTAATTAGCGTTATTTTTACTGGCTTGATTTACTCAAAAGGGTATGGTAGTGCAACTGATGGTGTTAAGACTCTTGCGAAAAAATGATGAAACTTACATGAACACTGGCAAAGAATGATTATAATTTTATTTTTTTTTTAAATGCTTTTTAAAATTAGAAGAAAACACAACGCTATGCTAATTTCTTTTTCTTTTTCAAATAACAATGCAAAGAAAAATCCAGGGAAGAAAGAGATCTAACAAACTAAGTTTTTTTTTTTTATATTTTCTTCCAATCAAAGTAGAAATAACAAAATATTCTAAAAGAAACTTATGAATGCATGATTCATGGGAATTGTTTTTCAAAATGGAACTCATTTTTCTTAAAATTTCAAGATAAAAATAAGTTTAAAAAGCTAGGAAACACAAGAAATGTTCTAAATGAAAAATCAAGCTATAATAGAGTCCAAACCTAGGCTAAGTTGCTATGACAGAGACCAAGAACCCTGAGAGATATAACTCTTGACAAGGAAAAGGATGAATGCCTCTCCTTAAACAAAAATTTTCTCAACAGGTACGTTGTTGATAGTTCAATAGCCAGCGTGTGCACACGAGTTGTGTAAGGTCAGAGCGTGTGTACATGCATGCAGACCGTATGCAGGCCACGTGTACCTCTACATCTCTTCAAAAATGAAAAGACAAGAAATCAAGCACTGGCAGAGTCTGCTGGTATTGAGAACAAGAATCTCTTGAAGACTCAGAAACTTACTTTGACACAAAAAGAAAACAATTGAAGGAAAATTTCATAGAACAAAACCAATATGAGGTGAAACCTAAGCTACAAAAATGAAAAAATAGAGACTAGAATGAGTTCCAGAAAACCCCTGAGAAGGATTATTTCTGACAGGGGAGAGGATGACTGCCTCTCTAAAAGAAATTTTCTGGAATCATACACGCGACTGACACTTCCTCAACTAGCGTGTACATGCGCTCTATGGGAAGGTAGGGCACGGGTACACGCGTGCAAACCTTATACAGGCCACGTGTACCTCTGTGGGTCTTGAAAAAAAAGATGCAGTCAAGCAAAGAAATAGAGATAATTGGTATGGAAGACCAGAATCTATGTTAGCTCAGACTTTTGCAAAAACTTTTAAAACAAGTAATGAAACCAATTTTTAAAAAATACCCAATAAAAAACATTCCCAGAAACCCTAGAGATTCCCCAGTATGGTCGTCAATTCTGTTGTGGGTGGAAAATCCCTCCTACAGACTAGCACTAAGGTTTTTATCATGCATGCACAAATAACCTAAAGATTCTTACTTTTTACCATCATCCCATGCCTAGACCCCCATTACTCATATGTAAATACAAGGCTCAAGAGATTAAGTTGACATACCTTATTTTTCGTGTTTGATGTCAATCCCTTTTCGTGCTTGGTCTTTCTTTGACTGAAACTCTCCTCCCAATGCTGACTTGCATTCACTAAAGACAAACAAAGAACTCCACATGCATTTGATCTATGAACTAACGGGTTAGAGATTTAATCAATCATACAATCAATATTCCAATAATGACAATCTCATATGGCGGGACGGGAAAAGCAATTCTTTTATTAACTTCACAATGATACCTTACAATGATAAAGTCAGCTACTGATCCTCGATCCTAGTCATGGGCTCTTCTTCCACTGTCTTCCAACTGCTTTGCTCTATACTTCTCTTTGCACAAGGATGGCTAAAGGTTGGGACAAGGGGAATGCTCAATCGAGTATAGTTTCTTTACTATGATTCTCCTCTTCCAAATGGGACCCCTAACCCTTCTTTTATAGGCTAGAAGAAGCTAGGTATTTGGTCAAACTTCCATCCATGCATGGTCGAAAGGTTTAGTTAACTTACCCAAAGCTGTGTGTTCCATCAACAACTTTCCTTTTTTCGTGCTTTTGTAGGTACACACGGGTTGTCTTGGGTCAGCTAGCATGTACACGCGTGAAGTAATGTAGCAGAGCGTGTGGGCCTTTATAAAAGGGGTTTTTAAGAAGAGTTGTTCAGTGGTGTTTTGTAAAATAAAGAATCTGAGATGGCCTGATGCTAGGTAAGCATGTCTGGTGCAAATTAGGGTTATAACACCAGGGCAGTGACTCTTGGTTGCATGGCCAAGGGAAAGGGGGTCTCATCATGAGCCAACCTTCTCATTTCTGTGAAAGTACTTATGGGTAACGTTGTCACCACTGGTCACCATGCCAGGGCAGTGTCCCCTGATTATCTCTTGAACAAAAAAGAAAAAAGAAACAAATATAAAAGGCAAGAATGGGCTTGGAAAGAATGCATCCATGACAGGTGAAACTCGCCTTCTAACAAAGGCAGCCACAGGCAACATTTCTTGCATCCTTGGCCCTCATTACACCCAAATGCTTGGACATCCCCTGACCACATCACCCACTTACATCGCTTGGATGAGGTCTCTTCCGAAACTTTCCTTTTCCAGTGAACACTAGCCCAATAGGACACCTTGTCTTTTTCTCTGAACTTGTATTGTAGGCTTATGTAACGTCTTTGAGATGTTAACTGATGTATTAGGAATTTTATGCACATGTTTAATAATATTGATGATGATATGTGATTGACATTGCTATGATCCCTCTGACTGATGAGCCCATAGAGGGCATAGCCATTGATGTGCAGGACCACGCCCGATGAACAACTACCACTTTGGACTGGTACACATGGGGAGATGATCAGTTTGGACCTCCATGGGGCTGAAGAGCCCATCAAGTGGATGCTAAGACCCCATCAAGGGGCAGAGACAGGACAGATATGGATCAGGAGCTTTGCACTGGAGAAGAAGAGGGCGTTCCACCAGAGCCACTTTGACAGAGCTTGACCTAGGGGGATTGACCCTCTTTCAGTGGAATGTTGGCCTTGGAAGTCTTGGGACATCACCCTTTATGACCATGATGTCATCCAGCCTATTGGACATCTTGGGAGGAAGACTAAGCAGTGTTGGTATGTGTGGCATGATGGAGGAGCCCAAGGAGGGATAACGTTTTTCTCCAGGATACTCCATTTTCCCTAAAAGGGGCTAACGTCTCCTTTGGAGGGGCTTGATATCTCTTTTCATCTTGATTAGGGTTTTAAATTGACATTTTAATGTAAAACAGTATGATTTTAGTATTTTGGCCTTGTCATCCTTTTACATGACCTAAAATGTAAATTTAGGTCATGATACTGTATAAATGAAGGATTTTCACCGTCATTTTTTCATCACAATTTACTCACTCCATAAGAAGGTGTGAAATTTGTGACCTCTCTTGGGTTATTGGTTGATTTAGTGATGCGCACTTGTTGAAGGAGGATATTTTTGGCATAGTTTGGCATTTCTCTTAATGGAAATTGTTACAACTAGGGTTTTCAATGCATTTTCTTGATGATATGTAAGTATTTTTCTGCAAAACTTCTTGAATGAATGGTTGTAGTTTCATTTCTTCCATATATTTATACTTTTGTTGGACAAAAACCCTAGGTGACAAGCACACAAGTAGGTCCTTGTCTCATGTCCCCATTGAGGAAATTTTCAGCCATTGATTGAAGAAGAAGAGAGCCTAATCGTAGCTACACTCTCTCTCTCTTCATTTATTACTAGTTGTACCATCTATAGGTCAAGAAGAAAGATATTCCTTAAGCCTAGGTCTACTACACTTTGGGCCATTTTGTTTTAGGGTTTGTTGAAGAGCCTTGTTGTAGCAACACTCTGTGTCATAAAACCTTCCTGTCTTGGTTTTATGCTTTATTTTCAGCTAGTCGTGATTGCCATTGAGTTAAGAAGGGAGGAGAGAGAACCGATGCCTAGTTATCCTACACCATGGTGAGCCTCTCTCCCCTAGATTTTTGACTCTGAGGCCTTGCCTTAGCAACACCTCAAAGCTTCCCCCTCTAGTCCTTAGTCATTTTGACTTTTGCCTCCTTTAGCTCTTATGTTCTTCATTATTTGACTCCATTAACCCTAAGGAATTGATCATAAAAGACCTCATGCGTTGAAGTGAACCTGATCAAAACTACTCTCAAAACAGTGAATGAAACCCTAACTACACTAACCCTAGCTAAGAAACTAACCCTATACGTTGTTGTCAGCTTTAGCTAGTGCAACTAGACATTTTTTTTATGAGCAATTGAATAATGATTAAAGGCATTAATTGAATGAAGTGTTGATTTATTTCATTGAATGCCATGTTATTCCATTATTTATTGAAGAAGTGATGTTATTTCATTGCTATTTTATAAACATTGACTTCGTCAATATTTATTGTCAAATTGCTTATATGTTTATTAGATAGTCGTTGATTTATATGAAGTATTAACCCATTGAGTCGGCTTGCACATATCAGTTTGTTGTTGCTTTGTCTCGGGTAGGTATATCTCATTGGGGGGTTTTACTTTACTGGCCTTCTGGCCGGACTATCTTCTCGGTGGTGACTTCTGAGGGGGGAATTTCTACTTTATCCTTTAATCTTTTCCTTCTAAAAACCCCAGGTCACCGAGGACGTCTCCCCTGGGCCTTACCACCCTAAAGAGAAAGAACCATCCCATTGTGGGACATTGGGTGGGATTGGTTCCTGTTACGCCAGTTTAACCTTCAAACCTCAAGCCTTTTATCCTTGCTACAAACTGAGCGATAACAAGCTCAACAATAACTCATGGGGGATGAAAAGATATATGATGGAGCAGGAGATCCTTTTATAATGTTGCTCAAGGAATCCCTTGTGCAAAAAAGGAACAAAATGATGGACAACTTTGCACAGATCATTCGGTGGCTTACCACATGAGAAGCATATTCATCAAGCGGCCATGCAACCCCATTCAAGGTATAGGTAAATTTTTATATTCCATTATTTGAAGGGATAAAAGATGTGGATGTTGTAGATAAATGGTTGAATCTGCTCGAAGGGTATTTTTCGATCCATAATTTTTCTGATAGGAAAAATATTACTTTTGCACTCCTCAAGGTCATCCCCCATGTTAAGGATTGGTGGGATACTTACTCTGAGCAAAGGTCCATAGAGGAATATACAATATGTGTGGTTTCCCCTACATGGGATTCCTTCCAGGATTCCATTAAAGAACAATACTACCCTGTTGGAAGCTACAAGGACTAGTACACCAGATGGACCACCTTGCGTCAAGAAAGGGACCAAACAATACCATAATTCACTAATATTTTCCATACCCTACGCACTGAATTGGGTATCAAAGACTCTGAACGACATCTGGTGCTCAAAAACCACGATTGTTTTCATAGATACAATCAAACAGAAATGGAGTTTCTTGACATTACCTAGTTGGGTACAACTAATAGATATGTTGTCAACATCGAGAAGAAATTTAAGCAGAAGAGGCGAGAGTTTGGATCTGCAAACTCCTCACAGCCGAAGTAGGGAAAATGTGTCCCCAACCCAAACAACAAGGGACATAAAAAATATGACACTCTCTAGACAACCAGTCCAAGATGCAACATAAGAAGGGAAATGAGAAGATGAAGAAGGACATGGGAAAATGGTGTGAATATCATAAAATCCCTTGGCACAACACCAAATAATTTCGCTCCAAGAAGCCACTTGTGGCTGAGAGGAAGGCTTCTGAGTCATAGGTCAATTATGACTCTAAATCAATTCCAGAAGGATGGAAGTGGATTATCGATGCTAAACCCAGTGCCACTGTAGCTAACACCAAAGTCCAATCAATCAAACTAGAAGAAACAGAGGAAGGCGAACGCCTCTTTCACTCACAGATGTGGGTAAAGGGGGCTCCACTTCATTTCATTGTCTATAGCGGTAGTTAGAAGAACCTGGTCTTAGAAAAGGTCATCAAGCAGTTGGACCTATTGACGACACAGTGCTCCCATCCCTACACCATCAACTGTCTTTGTCAAGGAAGAGATCTTCGTGTTATCCAACAGTGTTGTTTTCCCTACGACATCAATCCTTTCAAAGATGAGGTATTTTGTGATATTGCTCCCCTTGAAGTTTGTGATGTTATTTTAGGACAACCATATTTGTGGAAGCATCATGTTTTGTATGATTCTAGACCTCACAGTGTTATTATTACTTTGGGTAGAAAATTATACATGATACCAGAGGTAGCGTCGCCTACCTCTATTTCTTTAATATCTGCTAAGAAATGTAGTAAGGTCATTTTAGAGACTGGGTAGACAGTAAGCAGAAGATCACCGACACATATGTGGCCTCTACACAAAGCCTCTCTTTGCAGTAGAAGCAAGTGGACAGTATCATGGAAGAGTGCAGATACATCTTCTCCTCACCCATCAGCGTATTGACGCACTGCCAAGTCAACAATCCAATTGATCTAACCCTTGGTTCACCTCTACCTAATGGACCAGTCTATCATCACTTGTTGATGGAAACTGACGAAATCAAGCATCATATTTAAGAGATTCTTCAAGAGGGGCACACCAGACCCATCTCCTCCCCTTAAGGAAGCTCGATTGTACTAGTGCAGAAGAAGGATGAGACCTGGTGACTCTGCATTGATTACAAAGCATTAAACAAAATCACAGTCAAGAACCGGTACCCAATTCCAAAAATTGATGACCTTCTTGAACAACTCAAGGGGGGAAATTTATTCAGCAAGATTGACCTAAAGTTTGTCTACCACCAGATTCCCATCGAACCAACTGATGTATGGAAGACAACTTTCAAATCTAAAGAAGGTCTCCTCAAATGGCTGGTCATGCCCTTTGGCTTAACAAATGCACCAACCACTTTCATGAGGTTGATGGATGATGTATTGAGACCCTTCACTAACTATTTTGTGGTGGTATATTTGGATGACATCCTCATCTTCAACAAAACTTGGGAGGATCACATGCGGCATATTCCGCAGGTTTTGAGAACTCTGTGGTAGCACAAGCTCTATGCCAACTTGGAAAAATGCTCCTTTTGCATGAACAAGATCCAATACTTGGGTTACATTGTTGATGAGAATGGGGTATACGTTGATCCAGCAAAGATCCAATTCATCCGTGACTAGTCAGCCTCGACCACACTAATCGAGCTTCGAAGCTTCTTGGGACTAACCAACTTCTACCAATGGTTCATGTTGGGATTCTCCCATATTGCATGGGCACTCATCCAAGTGACCAAGGGAGGTGGAAGGGAAACTTTTGTGTGGGGGAAGGAACAATAACATGCATTTGTTGATCTGAAGCATCGCTTGTGCTCAACTCCAGTACTCTCATTTCCCAATATGAAACAATCATTCGAGATTGAGACTGATGCATATGATTATGTTGTAGGCACAGTTCTCACTCAACACGGTCATATGGTTGCATACCATAGTGAGACACTCTTAGATACTGTCCAAAAATTCCCTAGCTATGACAAGGAAATGTATTCCATTGTACAAGCATGTTGTCAATCGAAACATTACATCCTGGGAAGGGAGACAATCGTCCACATTGATCACGAGCCTCTGCAGTTCATACAAACACAGGGGAAGTTGCAGAACTACCTCCATCGAAAGAGGTCCACCTACATGCAACATTTCCATCTCAACATCAAGTATAACACAGGGAACACAAATCTTGTTACTAACTTCCTCAATCGACCTCCCATGGATTCACTCACCACTGTGTTCCATTCTTGTGGACATGAGGCATCTGAGTGACCCCAACTTTATCAGCAAGATCCAGACTTCGCCACCACCTATCAGCTCTTGGGTATAGGCACAAATGTCACTGATTTTCACATTCAAGATAGATTTTTATGCATCTCGTCCATCTCTATGTTCCTGCAAGCGAGTGTGAAAAGCTGATTTTGGAATCCCACTACAGTCAGATGACAGGACATTTTGGCGTGGAGAAAATTGTGGTCGTTCTACAGAAACATTTTTATTGGCAAAACCTTTGACAGGACATCGGAAAGTATATATCATATATTTCATTGCCTATGCCATTTCCAAGCCAGCCATCAAGAATCAAGGCTTATAAACCCCTCCTCCTACTCCCAAGAAGCCATGGGAATCCATCTCGATAAATTACATGTCTAGCCTTCCATCCACCAAGCAAGGCAATGATTGTGTATTTGTGGTCATTGATCAGTTTTCAAAGATGGCCATACTCACAGCCTACAAGAAGAACATCACAGCAGCAGATACTGCCAAGCTCTTCTTTGAACGAGTGTTGGTCCATTTTGGGATACCACATACCATCATCTCCAACTGGGACAAAAGGTTCCTCAACACATTTTGGTCAAGTCTCTGGTCACTGTTGGACACCAACATCACTAAATCCGCTTCTTTCCACCCCTAAACAGATAGTCAAATATAGGTAATTAATCGTATGATTGTGCACATCCTGCGCATGCACAACTCTAAGAATTCACATACATGGGATGAGAGTCTCCCCTATGTTCAACACAGTTACAACAAGGCTCTCCATAGCTCCACCGACCATAGCCCATTTCAGGTGGCGTTGGGATTCCAACTCTTGGGTCCCATTGATGTTGCGCTACATCTTGCAACCACATAGACAAACTCTTCCCATGTTTATTCTGAGACTGAAAAAGCCACCACATTCATTGAGAAGGTTCAACACATCCACCAACAGGTCCATGAGATTTTGCAGAAATCCAATGCTAAGTACAAGCACCACCATGATCAACACAGGGTACTGCACCAGTTTCAGGTTGGAGACAAGGTCTAGTTACATTTGCAGAAAGAGCATATTACAAGGCCCCATTAGAAGCTCCACCCACTTTGTTATGTCCCTTACACTATCACCAAGGTTGTGGGTAGAAATTATTTTGAGCTCAACACTCCACCCTTCCTTGGCTTGCACCTTGTGTTCAATGTGGACCTCCTTTGGCCATATTTTCCACCATTATTGGACACCTCAGAGATCGCAGAAAAATGGACACCAACATAGCTCAACCCTAACTACATGGAACAGGAATCCACTGACCATATAGTGGACATACAGGTCAAGGGAACTCGCCAGCAAAGGATCCAACTTTATCGGGTTGTCAAGGAAGGGAAGCTCCTACACCAAGGCAAGTGGCTCACCCAGGGCCAAATTCAGCAGAAGTTTCCTCACCTCATGGGGGAATTCAATGCAATGGATACCATTGCTTCCTAAGGGAGGATGAATGATCCAGGTTGATATTGGTGGCCACCCACCTATTCCAACTGGCTCCTCTTAACAATTTTTATTTCAACACGTGTAAAAAAAAATATCAAAGTACATCATTATTGTAGAAATATCAAAGTACACCAAGGAAATTATTTTTCAACTTCTGCAAGTCAGTCAGACATGAACAGAAGGATTTTCATGCCTTCGATTTGATGAGAGAGATCACTTCATATATGTATATGATTCAAGAGGAGAATTTTGTGACAGAAGGAGGTGGTCCATGGTATAATAATCAGAGAGGATTTAATCCAGGAAAAAAGGAAATTTTGGTAGAGGTCGAGGCAGAGGAAATTTTGGCAAAGGAGGTAGAGGACTGATAATATGTTACAATTGTAATCAACCAGGGAACTTAGCTCGTGACTTCCTGAACCCTTGTATAACCTGCACGTACTATAGAGCATTGGGCCATGAGACAAAATATTGTCCTCAACTACTTGTGAAATGGCATGCAAGAGGAAATCAGAACCAGAACCCAAATCAGAATGTACAAAAAATATCAGTCGAAAAGTGCAATGAAGGACCTAGAATAGTAGTTGTTATGCGCGAAGGAATTTGAACAGAGGATGATGTGATGAATGGAGGTAAACATGTTGAGCAATGGATAAGGAAGTCAACATGACCTATGCCAACATTCGACCCTCGCCAAGAGAAGTAGACGTATTAGAGAGAAAGAAAAGAGATACTAGGACCATATTGGGTAGCATCAACATAATTTACACCTCATGTATGTGATCGTACTATGCCAAAGAATTTGTGGTTTGCAGGCGTCCTCCCAACCATGGACGCATTTTCCCGTGCAGAAAGTTTCATCATATCATTTTCCAGAGGGGATTTGTCATCGACTACCGCAACAGTGTTTTGTAACAGTGTTTTTTCTGAATGTTTACACAAATGGGGAATGTCAATATAGTCCGGTAAATATATAATAAATCTTCTTTTCCAAAAATAAATATGGATTTGTATATTGGCTTCAATTTTAATATATGTTATATGTTTCCTTAAAACTAAATTATTTGCAAGCAATTGTTTCCCTGAAAAGATTAAAACTCCAACCTAAGAAGACACAAAGAATAAAATAATTGATAATATTACTCAAGCAAGATTATCCAATGTGATTTGGGGATTTTTCATAATTGTCACAATCCACATAGATTGTTTTGCGAAGAGAATTACAAAGTAGCTTTACTTTTAGTCCTAGTATATTGTGTGGCTAAATTTTACTTCTAATAACATTATAATTTTGACTTCATATGCACATTGCACTCGAAATAATTATATATATTTAAAATTATTTTTTCCTAATTAAATTAACATAAATTATAGAGTAGATTTCAAATTATTTGTAGCTAAGTGTAAATTTACCAAGATTGTTATGGGGGTTTAGTGTACAACCATGGAAATCATTTATGGATTACAACCCCAAGCCATAACATGATACCACTAAAGTGAAGGAAGGTCTTGTAGGGTTTTAATCTCACTGAGTGTGACCCCTTTCTCTCACAACATGACTAATTTGTTTACTACTAAACAGTCTAAGCCCTCATCCAGAAATCAATCAGCCTTAGCACTCTCTTTCACGACATAAGGAAGATCTTGCATTTCTGTGCTCCACAATTCTTCAATGATCTTCTTCCCTTCTAGTGCAAGCAAAAGGTATCCAAACTTTTGTTTTCCTACTAGGAGAAACTTGGGGAAGATACACTTGTCAAAAGAGTCCATGAGAAGCACTAATGGGGTTGTGGTTTTTAATTGTGTTTGTTTCCACTATTGTAAGCATTCCAACTACACTTTACCAGCTTGTTTCTTCTTTCAATTCTCAGAGCAAGTCCCTAACCACCATAGGCTCTTCCCAACAATAATTTTGTGGGAATACTCTTTCCATTTCCAAGTGTATATAGCCATGACTTCACACAAGTTTCAATGAACAAAGAGAGGAAGAACATTCAAATGGGAGAGTGAATAATGCTCTCCCAATTCGAATGGGTAAGAATAAGAATGATCCATGAATAAAAGAGAGTAATAATTTTCTCCCAAGAGTTGCATAAAACAAGAAGCAAGGGGAAACATCCAAAAGACCATCCAAGTCAAATATTGATGGGAAATGTTTGTAAGGAAACATGGGTAAGGAAGGTTGTACTTTTGAATGACAAGTGTCAAGTCATATCACCCATGTGGGCCCTCCTTTCCTCTTCCCCCTTGGTATCATGATGGTCCTTTTATTACTTTGCAAAAAACTTTTTTGGTGGATATTACACTATTATGTATTTATTTCTATTCATTCTTTCACATGCATAAATACATCAAGGAAAACATAAAAATCACAACATAATTCTAGCCCACCTTAGGGACCCATTTAAGTTGGCAAGTTGGTCATTGGAGAACTCTTATTTCTTATCATTTTTCTTTCAAAGCATCTTCTCTTATCCTTCAAACATGCTTCCATTCCAACCTCCAAACATTTTTTATTTCTTTCATTTGATTTCTCACCTTTCTAAAGAAATGAACTATGCCAATTTAACTTCAAGACCATAAGAAAAAAGAAAGTTTTGTTGATATACTAGTTTCTAATCTTTAGAATAGCTACTGAAAAACAAAATAAAGTAATAGTAAGTAGAAATGTAAACCCAAGTGCAAAGATACGTGGGCATCATCAACATCTGGTGTAATAGGGTGGAGGAGATCTATGCAATTTATGTTCCACTCCTTTTGTGGTGGTTTCTCCAATAGAAACCCTCTTGGAGCCTTGAATTGCTTGGAGGAGAAAGTGGTAGCTTGCATTCAGCCACCTAAGTTCCTCCCCAATTTCCTTCAAAGTAGTGGTTCTACTCTCATATACCTCATCATAGTTATTGGTTATAAGCTCCTTGCTTTTGCAATATGAATCCAATAATAGAGAATCGAGTGGTTTGACGAACCTTCTCCTCCAATTGTTCAATCAATAGCTATCTTATGTCGCTATGTGAATCCCTTGGCAATTTGTATAACATTTGTCTTCTTGCACTATCAACACAACATGCTTATGACATTCAAGCTCTAGAATTCAATGGTCTTCCCCTCTGCAAAAGCATCTTCTTGAGACATCTTCTTGAGACCTTTGATGACTTTCTTTTATGCATCCCCTTCCCATCGAACTAAGAAAAGCCTGATAAACTAGAACTAAAACTCCCCTCCATATTTCTATGCTCTGTTGATTGTTTTCCACTGTGGAAGTTATCAACAGTTTCAAATAACATGAAGAGAAATGTTTTCTCATCCCAATGAGAATGAGAAACAATTGGTGCTACGGTACTTTGGCTTTCATGGTATTGCGTGGCTCCACCACATATAACGTTAAAGATAAAGTAACCATGTTAAAGACATATCTTAAAAATTAAAAAGAAGCTTCGATGATTTAACTGAAATTTTATAAGAGATCATGAAAATATGCTAACTATATTAGTGATAGTCAATAGGATTTAAATTTTGGCCTTCTGTTTGTACGAATAATTTGAGCAAGTTACCAATTCTCTTTTATCTTGTTTGTATATAAGATACATAAATTCTAAAAACATGGTTTATTAATCATTTCACTGCAACATCATCGGGTACAGCAGCAAGCATATCCACTCTTTACCCGCAACAATTTCACCAAACTCCCGACAGCTGCAGCCTGCAACTACCCAATTCGCCGCACATGCCGCCTTAAATTTCGTTCTGAAACACATTGTATATATTACTGTAACGCCGGCCTGCCAGGATGTCTTAGCAGCATGGAGATTGCATTCATCCATACTACAAGTTCGACCACCGTCACGCTGTTATTTCTCATTTTAACGCCTGTTATTTTATGCTGTGAAGACGACGTACCCTCATAAATATTTAGGTCAATCGCTACAGGAAATGAGGACAAACAACAAAACGGAAATCAGAAAGATGTTCTCATTTATCCAACGCCAGCTGTGAAGGATACGACGTTTTAGGTATTTTTCAGCTCATAGCGTTTGCACAGTACCAAATCGTTTACATTTTTTCAGTTTTTAGCTAGCAATATACAGCTTGCTATACAGTATTAAATGATGTGGTAGGTGATCAAACTCTATATATAACCTATAGAAATATTCAATGCTGTATATAACTTATAGTTTTACATTATCACTGTAGAATTTCAGTCTATACGTTCATCTTCTGGACCAGTAGACTACATGACTGGTTCACTTAGAAATAACCACTCCATCAACTCAAAAAGGTTGTCAGATAGGTATGAAATCAATAAAGATGAAATGTACAATGGAACTATTTCGTCGTATGACATAACTGTTCAATGTTTTTAATAAAATAAGTTACATAAGTTATAATAATATCAATGACCAATTATCAATGTCAATTTCCACACGCAAGCCATTCCCAAGAAAAGATGGGAGCTCTCCAAATCTCCATTGGAAGAAAAATTCATGGAATGGGTGCCTCACATTGGTTTTTCTAGATCACGGGACACCAAAGTATTTAAGCTAATTGAATTATATTTTCTTAATAAAGCCTTAATCACCCAGGTCATTGAAGAAAAGACACAACAACTACAAGAAGCCTTCAGTCAACAATTGAACTTGCTTCACAAAAAGTTTTATGCAGTGTGTAAAATAGTTTTCAATTTGGAAATCATTGTTTCATACCATATTAGAGACCAATATGTTCCAGACCATACCATAGTCAAGATATTGGGAATTCTTTGGAAACTTACATCAAATCAAATCTTGACTTGATTATGTATAAGATAGGCCTTAGTAAGGGCCTTCTAGACAAAGTGTCTCTCAAATAAAAAACAATTCAATACACTCAAGTCTTAGATTGTTAGAACACAACTATTTTTTGTTTGATATGTCATCTACCAAGACATTTACAAGTTCTTATCCCCATGCTTGTGCTCATTCTCCTAGGATAAAAGTGACAAAAATAAAATCAAATAATTGAATTTTTTCTAGAAAATGATGATGATCAATGATCATCATCAATCACTAGTGCCAATAGGGGAATCCACTCCTCCATTGGGGAATAATATAGAAGACACAACTCACACTTTGAAAACTTTGAAAACATGTTACCTGCTTCAAAAAAAAAATGAGAAATAATATTCCTCACTCTTATATTTTTAGTTTTCTTCATCCTCTTTATTCTTTGGATTTCTCTATTAAGATGATATCAATTATCAATCATATAGTTTTAACTTTAAAAATATAGGATTAAAAATATAAGATTAAAGATTGCATTAATCTTCAATAATAATAACAAATGAAATTATGCTACATGAATTAAAAAAAAAATAACAAAAGAATATTTTGTGTGGAGTTTAGTTTTATCTAATTACTATTTCAATTATAATGAATTATGTTGTCTCTATCAACCCTAGTCAAATTTATCAAATTAGAAAATAGATTATAATTCAACAAGTTTTTTTCCATTTTAAAAATCATTTTTTCTTAATATATAAAAGAATGTAATAAATTCAATAATTTTTCCATTTTAAAAATCATTTTTATTAATATATAGAAAAACCAAATAGTAAAAAAAATCTATTTATTTACAAATACACTCATTCAAGTTTCACTCTCATTGTCATCATCATAGATTACAAATTCACTATTTCACTCTCTCATCATCATGGATTATAAGAATGACACTCCCTAAATCATCCTACTTATTTCATGATATTTATTTAATAAAGCATGGTAATGTGTTTTACTTGGTTGCAAAGACAAGTAAGATTTCAATTGTGACAAAGAGAGGTAAGATTTCAATTTAAAAAAAAAGAAAGAATTCAAAATGATTTTATAAAGTGTCAAAACATTTACATTTGGCTTTTGAATTTATTTTGAAATAGTGTTTAAAAATAATCTATGGAAAAGATTAGAAGATCTAAAAGTTCATGTTGAAATGAGCATTGATTGCTAAGTTCAAGAATAATGAGAGTTGGTAAGAAGAAATCAATTGCAATATAGATTTTAAGCAAGGTTGTCTACTATCCTCTAACTTTTTTTATATTTATAGTTAGAGGTATGTTTGGCAGAAGAGGGTGGTGTTACCAAATAGTCATCATCCTTCTTCTTTACTATAATGATATTGTTCTTTAAGGAGCCTAATTAATTTAGATAAGCAATTAAAAATTCAAAGTATTTTCATTTAATAGTGATAAGACAAAAGTTATGATCATCGAATCCAAGATAGTCCCTTACCGTAATTTTGCAAATCACAATAACAACTTAGAGAAAATTCAATTTGATCAATAAAATAATTATCCCTATTATCTTATAGGATTGTGAAATTTGGGGTTGCAACATTTCTTGAAAAATGTAGAGGAAAATTGAACAAATTTAAAAGTTACTTATAGTTTATAATCTTAAAATTAAGAGAAATACACCATATCTAATCCTCATCTTATCGCTTGAGATTCATGTGGGATTCCACTCATTGAGAGTAAGCTAGTGATTAGGTACCTAATGTACAAGTATACGATAGTTAACATGGAGGAAATGAAGCTTCATAACTTTTCTTCCAATTGTAATAAAATTCAATTGAGACTTTAAGAGAGAGTGAGATAAAAATATTGCTTCTTGGCTAAACCAGCGGAGGATAGAAGGAAAGGCCATTATTCAAATTAAGCATAATATTAAAAGAATTATCACAACTAAATTTAAAAAGAAATTGTGGTGCAAGAAAGAAATAGGGAATAAGATAAAATTAATGTATTAGAAAGAGGTCATTAACCTCAAATTAAAATATCAAAATTATATTTATATTATAAGTGGCTTTAAACAAAAATTATTGTTTTTTTTTTAAATAAACTGAACTCTCTAACACTATCATAGTAAAATTAATCATTTGACAATACCTAAAACCCCTTGGAATATATATATATATATATATATATATATATATATATATATATATATATATATATATATATATATATATATATATATATATATATATATATATATATATATATATATATATATATATATATAT
>ML782313.1:798470-809605 GCA_009831015.1 Picea engelmannii | reverse complement strand
GACTAGGTTAGATGGTCCCCAATGGTATTAAAACTTTACATAGTCACTTTCCAAAACAAGGATCCATCAATAAACCTCTGCAAAGAAGATCAAATCCACTCATAAAATTTCATAGGAAATATGTATTTTCGGTAACATACTTGTTGCCACAACCCTCTTTTTGCAATTAGTTTCCAAATTGCTTTAGTCGTTAGGGATCTAGAAAATGTTTTATGTCTTTTAGGCCCCATCCTCTCTCTAAATTTGACCTTTTTATCAACTCTCATTTTACCAATAGAATATTATTAGAGTTCTCTTTCCATGACCATAGATAGTGAAAGCATAGGGATTCAAACTTATTTAACATAAATACAATGATAAACACTAGAGTGACCCAATACTTAGTGTTGTTATTCCCCTTGATAATGCATAGAGCTCTACTCCTCATCATTAATTGGCCTCCTACCATGCTATGATATTTATCTTTTCTTTTTGAAGCATATTATGCTCCAATAATACCTCCTCTTTAATCCCTACATCCAAGTATGTCCCATGTAGCTTTGAGATATTTCCCTCTATAAACACCAGGGCCTCGTTATGTGGGAAAGTAGATTTATCCCAACCCATTGATAGGGATTTTACATTATTGCAATTTTTTCTACAACTTTACCATAGCATGGTTTAGGTCAGCAATTGTGTAGGCTTCCTAGTTTTGAGTAATCATGGTTCTATACTCCTTGTAAGACAACTAATGAGAATTGAACGTAAAGGGCACCAGTAGTTTTTTATCCTTTGTAGCTATCTCCAGTTTGATGGGGTGGTGGTATAATTTTAATTCCTTCAAAACTATGGATTTGTATGAGAGGAGATTCATGACCAGATCCTTCTTTATGAGGAATTAGTTCAACCTTGTACTTATCTCTTGAGTGTCACCCCTCTTATTTGACCAAGTAGCCTATGGAACTAAAGGTTCAACATGTGACTATAATTTGGGTATCTAATATCTTAAGGAAATAATTTGCTAGAGGACCGAGTCGAGAATGAGCACCCCATATTTTTTACTGATGAAATGTAAAATTTAGGTCCCCCTGAGAATTAGCATGGAGAGGTCTAATAGGCCCTAGACTACCAATTTATCCTAGAAGGGCCTCCTATTGTGAGATGGGGCATATGCATTGAGGATGTCCAACTAAAAATTCAATTCCTTTAGAGAGAAATGAGTCAAGATACAGTGTGTCGAGCTTACCTTATCCCAAAAAACCATTAACTAACACCATTTGAGAGCCCAATCCATCGAAGTCTCCTTCCACACTTTCAACCTGGAATACATTTCTTTAGGTGCTTTTGGGAATATTACTCTAAATACATAGTTTCTTGTAATATTAGAATATTGGCTTTGTGTTTCTAAATGATATTTTTAAGGGTGTGTTGTGTTGAGGCCACCCCTATAAGTCGTGGGTGTTGTACAATGCCATTGGATAGTCTTGGAACAAGCTAGTTTGAAGATTGACTCCTTGTATCACAAGTTGGAAACCTTTGTGGACCAATCAGAAGCATGGTTGTATCCCAGAAAGAAGTCTAACAACAGAGTGGAGGACATCACAATAGTACAACAAAGACTGGTAAAAGGTCATTTTATTGCATGTTGTTTATGCGGAGAGAACCATTATGTTAAATGGTGCAGCTGTGTCAACCCTCACGGTTCCACCCTGCTCTAACCAGGACCTTCTCTCACACAGGCCCGAAGAGTTTAAGAACTCTCCCAACTCCTCGCGGGAGTTCTCTCTACCCACAGCTTTCCTTCGGCGATCTCCTCTTCTCTTCTCGGAAGATCGGGTTTCGCGGTATCGTGAAACTCGCCAACACAGTTCACATGCAACTCAAAACCCCGAACCCCGATGGGTCAACGGGTCAACGCTCCTGTTCGTCGGGGATCTCCCTATCGGGAAATCGGCACTTGCGATGCTGCGATTCACTCATTCCACAAAACCCCGAACTCTGAACTCCGACGCACGTGTGTTATCCTCCCGTCACGTCACCTCTCCCTCCGTATATCGGGGATCGCGTGATCGCGATTCCGCCGTTCACAAACTTCTTGCAACGGAAAGTCCCGAATGCCAAATCCCGACCTCCCGGGATCTCACGCCACCTGTCCTGTTGCAACCGATGGCTCCGATGGATTCGGGAAATCGCTATTCGCAATTTCAAAGGGTGTGAAACTCTTGCTGCCTCAAACCCCGATATGCCAATATGCGATGGTTCCTGGGTTAACTTCCCACCACTTCTCCGTTGATCGAACGATCAACGGGACTTCGCGGCTCTCCATAGCGATCTCTGACCGTCAATTCTCCGCCTTAGAGATTTTCTTCTGCTCCACAGCTTCTCTCAATTCGAACCTCACCTGGGTCTGTTCGAGCAGTGTTCACAAAAGGAACTATCCCTCCTGAGCTTAATTCCTCTGACTCCTTCAGAGATTTTATACGTGCTCCTCGTGCTTGACTTCAACAGCTCTCGAAGTATTGAGTACTTCGGAATTCTATGCGCTCAAAGCCATAGAAACCCCTGCCTTCCTTTTCTTAGACTTCCTGCTGAGACTTCCGGTTCTGCCTGCACTTCCCCTGCACGGCTCTAATAACCCAATTCCACTTCTGGGTGAGCAAGAAATGAGAGTTTAACGGTTGAGCCTCATCAACGCACTCTATGCGGATGAATTCGACTGCACTCTATGCAGGAATCTCCTGGCTCAAACAGAGAAACAATTGCAACTCATTCTCTTCTATTAACAGACTTCAATTGAACCTCTGAAATCACATGCACAGCATACTCAAAATCAAATGCATATAAAGGAAACAAACATTCACAAACACATAAGCAACATACACAGAGAAAACAGCACCAGTCATGAAATTGAATCAAAATCTCTTTCTATTAATCCAATCTGTACATGAGGGCTCTCCACAAGTTCTCTGCTCTGCTCTTCTCTTCTTGCTCTCTGAATGAATGAATATCTCTACAATAATACAAAGGAGGGTGCCTATATTCCGTTTGCCCTCTCGAATTCTACAACTATCAAATCTACAATAAATTCCTATCTAACAGCATTAAAACTAATAAATGCCTTCCTATCTACAATACAATACAAGTGCTCTTCTTTATGAATGGCTTCATGAAAGAGCGGCGCAACAATTTCCAAAGCATTTCAAAAACATATGTGCTAGCACTGTCCAGCTGTATTTTCCTTCTCCTCGCGTGGGCTCGTTTGATGAGGTGTGGATGCTCCTGCATCATACTCCTCGGCTCAAAAGATTTCATGGGCTCCTGTCCATGAGCTCCTGCACGGTGTTACCATGTTTCTGTATTTTTGCCTCTGTCTCCCAACTGGCATCCTCCACTGGGTGATTCTTCCATTTCACCAGGTATTCAAAATACTGCTTCGTCCTGGTCTTCTTTCCAACTCGTTTATCCAGTATGCACTCCATCTGAGGCTTCTGTGCTACTGGAAATTGCTTCTGCCACTAAATCATTGGTTCCTCAATCCCAGTGTCTATCTCTTCAGCCTTGTAGGGGTATAAATCCGAAACATTAAAAATCAGAGATATCCCGATGCCTTCCGGCAACTCAATTTCATATGCGTTTTCCCCGAATTTCTTTAGGACTCTGCATGGTCCGATTTTCTTCATCTTGAGCTTGTTATATATTCCCCTTGGGAACCTTTCTTTCCTCAGGTGCGCTAGAACGATATCACCAACTTCAAAATGAAGTTTTCTCTTCCGTTGATCGGCTCTGCGCTTATACTCCTGATTCGATGTCTGCAGTCGCTGCTTCACCTTGGTGTGAAGTTCTTCCATTGCCTCAGCAAATTCTTCAGCACGAGCACTGCTAGTTTCAACCTGTCCTGACTCCCTGAGCTCAGAAACTCCCCTCGGCTGTGTCCCATACAAAATCTGAAATGGAATTTTCCTTGTACTCCGATTCACCGAATCGTTGTACACAAACTCTACCTGTGGCAATATGTTGTCCCAGCTACTGTGATGCTCCATCACTAGGCTTCTCAACAGATCTCCTAGACTTCTGTTGACTACTTCCGTTTGCCCATCCGTCTGCGGATGATAAGATGAACTAAATGCCAGATTAGTTCCCAGCTTTTTCCATAGTGTCCTCCAAAAATGAACTATGAATTTTGTATCCCGATCCGAGACTATGCTTCTCGGCAATCCATGCAATCTGACAATCTCTTTAAAAAACAAGTTCGCGATGTGCGTCGCATCGCTGGTCTTATGACACGGAATAAAGTGTGCCATCTTCGAGAACCTGTCTACCACCACGAAGATGGAATCAACTCCTCATTGTGTTCTTGGCAAACCCAACACAAAGTCCATATTGATTGCCTCCCATGGCCTCTCAGGTATGGGTAATGGCTGATATAACCCAACATTCTGCTTTCGGCCCTTTGAATGTTGACATATCCTACACCTGTCAACAAATCGCTTAACATCTGCTCGCATGCCCAGCCAATAATATGATTCGCTCAGCTTTGCGAATGTTTTGTCATGCCCAAAATGACCTGCTAAGCCCCCACTGTGCTTTTCCTTTACCAAATTCTCCCTCATGGAGCAATTCAGAATACATAACTGATTGCTTCTAAACAACAATCCTTCCTGGATCATATAATCTGTCCACGGGCTCCGATACCTGAGAACTGGGTTCTCGGCTGCTTCATAAGCTTCTTCGAAATCTACATCACCTGCATACATGTCTTTCAAATTCTCAAAACCTAAAGTTTTGATCCTGAACTCCTGTAACAGCAAACATTTCCTACTCAAAGCATCAGCCACTTTGTTAGCAGTTCCTGAAATGTGATTTATAACAAACGTAAAATTTTGCATGTACTCTACCCATTTTGCATGCTTCTGTTTCAACTTATCATGTTGACTCACAAACTGCAATGCATGATTATCACTGTACAAAACAAATTCCTTGGGTACCAAGTAATGCCTCCACTTTTTCAATGCCTGTATGATGGCATAAAACTCTTTATCATATGTGGAGTATTTCAGCTTTGCATCATCCAGCTTCTCGCTGTAATATGCAACAGGTCTGTCATCCTGACTTAAGACCCCTCCAACTGCATATCCACTCGCGTCACACTTCACTTGGAAGGTTTTCTGAAAATCAGGCAACACCAGAATTGGTTGCTCTGTTATCTTTCGCTTCAACAGATTGAAGCTGCTTTCGGCCTCTGCTGTCCAATGAAAAAATTTATGCCGCTTCTTCACGGTGTCCATCATTGTAGCGCTAATTCCACTAAAATTCCGGATGAATTTCCTGTAGAAACTAGCTAATCCGTGGAAACTCCTCACCTCGAAAACATTTCTCGGTGATGGCGAGTTCCTGATTACTTCCACCTTTTCAAGATCCATTTTCAACTCATTTGCCGAAATTACAAAACCCAAATAAATGAGCTCTGTCTGCATGAACGAACATTTCTTCATGTTGACCAACAGCTTCTCCCGCTGCAATCTTCTCATCACGATGGCTAAATGCTTCAAATGCTCAGCCTTGGTCTTGCTGAAAATTAGTATGTCGTCCAGATATACGACCACAAATTTGCCAATGAATTCCCTCAGGACTTCATTCATCAGCCTCATGAATGCTCTCGGCGCATTCGTCAAACCAAACAGCATGACCAGCCATTCATACAAACCCTCGTTTGTTTTGAATGTTGTTTTCCATTCATCACCTTCTCTCATGCGAATTTTATGGTATCCGCTCTTGAGATCAATCTTCGAAAAATAATTTGCCCCACTCAGGCAATCCATCAGATCGTCCATTCTCGGCAGTGGAAATATGTACCTGATGGTGATTTTGTTTATCGCTCTGGAGTCTATACACATTCTCCAGCCCCCATCCTTCTTCGAACTTAATACTGTCGGAACAGCACACGAACTCAGGCTCTCTCTGACCAGTCCTTTTTCCAGTAGATCTTGTACCTGCCTTTTGACCTCCTTGTTCTCCTGAGGCGTCAGTCTATACGCTGCTTTGTTCGGCAAGCTAGCTCCAAGTATGAGGTCAATATGGTGACTCACACTCCTCATAGGCGGCAACGAACGAGGTAGTTCGTCCACGATGATATCAGCGAACTCTCCCAGCAGTTCCTGAATCTCTTCTGGCAAGTCGTCCACTCTTGTGCTTGTCAGGACAATTCTCGGCTTCCTGACAACAAAGAATTGTGGATCTTCATTCTTCTCCATCTCTGTGAGAAGCTCCTTCCCACTCATGAGAAGTATGGTGCTGGTTACTTCCAGCTTCACTTCTTTATCTTTTATTGGAAGCAATGTGTGTGTTTTCCCATCCTTCTCCAAGGTGTATGTGTTCATTCTCCCATCATGAACAAAATTTCGGTCATACTGCCATGGTCTACCCAATAATACATGACAGACATCCATGGGAATGACATCACACAGAATTTTATCCCTATATTCACCCATTTTAAATTCAACCAAGCATTGTTTCGTAACACTTACTTGGTGTCCTTTCTGCAGCCATGACACTTTGTATGGACTTGGGTGATTGGTTGTTTCCAGCTCCAGCTTTTCCACCATCTCGGTCGAAACGAGATTATCAGTGCTTCCGCTGTCCACGATGACCTTGCATTTCCAACCCTTGGTCTTGCATGTCATTCTGAACAGTCTGGTTCTCTGAGCTGTGTCCTCCACCTCTTTCTCAGTTGTCAAGAGAACTTTGTGTACCGTCAGTGACTTCCCACTTCCGGTGTCTTCATTCTCAACATCACGTCTCTACGCCTCTGTGATGTGAGCTTCTCCTCTGTCCACCTTCCTATCTGGACAATCCACGGCTTTATGTCCGTCTTTTCCACATGTAAAACATGTGATGATTCCTCCACGGCCTCTTCCTCTACCTCGGGTACGAGGAATAGCGTTGGCGTCAGCATATCTGCCACCCTGTTGTGTATGTTGCCTCCTCGGCTCAACATATTGTTGCCTTGGTTGTGAGGTTCCACCTCTCTCAACCTTTCCCTAAGGTCTTTTCCATTCCTCCTTGGGCTTCTGAGTTCTTTCTTGGGCAACTGCCTTGCCTCTGGGCTGACTCCTGCCTCGCCCTCGCTGACTCTGCTTGCGGCTCAGCTTCTCTTCAGATTTCAAAGCCATCTGGTACACATCCTCAACTGTTCGGATGGTAACCATGCTCAACTCATCCTGAATGTCATACCTCAACCCATTCAGGTATCTGGCCACCTTTTCATCGTCGCTCTCCCGATGACCTGCTCGGATGTTGAGCTTGTAGAATTCCTCAGTGTACTCCTTCACCGTCATCAACTTCTGTCTCAGGTTCTGCATTCGCCTGAACAGAGTGATCTGGTAATATATCTGGATGAATTTCTCCTTCATCTTTGCGATCATCCGATCCCAGCTCTTAATTTTATATTTTCCTTTGCAGCACCTATCAGCCTGCAACTCATCCCACCATAAGGCTGCATGTCCTTTCAGCTTTGTAACAGCATGCCTTATCTTCTTGTCCTCTTCGATATCTTCATAATCGAAGTAGGTGTCGAGTGCTCGGATCCAATCCAGCAACTCTTCTGCATTTAGACTCCCCTCATAAACGGGAATGTCCATCTTTGTCTTGGAGCTCATCCTAGAAATGGCTTTGATCAACCGTTCGGTTGAAGCATCTTCTACTGTGACCTCTTCAACATCATGTCCAGCTTCCTCTTCCACCTCGGAATCACTAAACTCTCCAGCACGAACCCCGCGTCTCTGCGCTGTCTCCATCTCCTCGAGCCTTGCTCAGAGATCTCTCATCTGTCGCTCCATCTCTGGGTTTCCCGCTGGCCTACCCCTTCTTCGAGCGTCCCTGTCTTCTCGATCAGGTGACTGCCTCTCTCTTCTCGGCGGCATGGTGTAATTCTGTCTCTGCTACAGAAAACAGAGATGAACACGCTCTGATACCACTCTGGTGCAGCTGTGTCAACCCTCACGGTTCCACCCTGCTCTAACTAGGACCTTCTCTCACACAGGCCCGAAGAGTTTAAGAACTCTCCCAACTCCTCGCGGGAGTTCTCTCTACCCACAGCTTTCCTTCAGCGATCTCCTCTTCTCTTCTCGGAAGATCGGGTTTTGCGGTATCGCGAAACTCGCCAACACAGTTCACATGCAACTCAAAACCCCAAACCCCGATGGGTCAACGGGTCAATGCTCCTATTCGTCAGGGATCTCCCTATCGGGAAATCGACACTTGTGATGTTGCGATTCACTCGTTCCACAAAACCCCGAACTCCGAACTCCGACGCACGTGTGCTATCCTCCCGTCACGTCACCTCTCCCTCCGTATATCGGGGATCGGGTGATTGCGATTCCGCCGTTCACAAACTTCTTGCAACGGAAAGTCCCGAATGTCGAATCCTGACCTCCTGGGATCTCACGCCACCTGTCCTGTCGCAACCGACGGCTCCGATGGATTCGGGAAATCGCTATTCGCAATTTCAAAGGGTGTGAAACTATTGCCGCCTCAAACCCCGATATGCCGATATGCGATGGTTCCTGGGTTAACTTCCCACCACTTCTCCGCTGATCGAACGGTCAACGGGACTTCGCGGCTCTCCACAGCGATCTCTGACCGTCAATTCTCCACCTTAGATATTCTCTTCTGCTCCACAGCTTCTCTCAATTTGAACCTCACCTGGGTCTGTTCGAGCAGTGTTCACAAAAGGAACTATCCCTCCTGAGCTTAATTCCTCTGACTCCTTCAGAGATTTTATACGTGCTCCTCGTGCTTGACTTCAACAGCTCTCGAAGTGTTGAGTACTTCGGAATTCTATGCGCTCAAAGCCATAGAAATCCCTGCCTTCCTTTGCTCATAC
Organism: Picea engelmannii; assembly: GCA_009831015.1. Lineage (NCBI taxonomy): Eukaryota > Viridiplantae > Streptophyta > Pinopsida > Pinales > Pinaceae > Picea > Picea engelmannii. The sequence goes on along the minus strand of ML782313.1, from coordinate 800,745 downwards.
TTCTTGCTGAGACTTTTGGTTCTGCCTGCACTTCCCCTGCACGGCTCTAATAACCCAATTCCACTTCTGGGTGAGAGAGAAATGAGAGTTTAACGATTGAGCCTCATCAACGCACTCTATGAGGATGAATTCGACTGCACTCTATGCAGGAATATCCTGGCTCAAATAGAGAAACAATTGCAACTCATTCTCTTCTATTAATAGACTTCAATTGAACCTCTGAAATCACATGCACAACATACTCAAAAGCAAATGCATATAAAGGAAACAAACATTCACAAACACATAAGCAACATACACAGAGAAAACAGCACCAGTCATGAAATTGAATCAAAAGCTCTTTCTATTAATCCAATCTGTACATGAGGGCTCTCCACAAGTTCTCTGCTCTGCTCTTCTCTTCTTGCTCTCTGAATGAATGAATCTCTCTACAATAATACAAAGGAGGGTGCCTGTATTCCGTTTTCCCTCTCGAATTCTACAACTATCAAATCTACAATAAATTCCTATCTAACAGCATTAAAACTAATAAATGCCTTCCTATCTACAATACAATACAAGTGCGCTTCTTTATGAATGGCTTCATGAAAGAGCAACGCAACAATTTCCAAAGCATTTCAAAAACATATGTGCTAGCACTGTCCAGCTGTATTTTCCTTCTCCTCGCGCGGGCTCGCTTGATGAGGTGTGGATGCTCCTGCATCATTAAACATTGTCCATGGAAGACTGCAATCTTGGAAGAAAACCATAAGAATCATGATTTAAGAGAAATATTAGAGGTTTTGGACACCCCAGGGATGGATTGGGGTGACACCAAGAAGAAAGGAAAAGAGCCTAACCAATCTATATAAGTTGTCATAAAATTTAGGCGAGCAAAGGGTGCCAAGAAAAATAATGGTCGTAATCCTATTGTTTGTTGGGTGTGTGTAGAGGACCATTATTGAAGGAGATCAAGATCATTTTGAAACCTAGGGGAGGGTTTCTCTAATAAGGGCTCCTGATATTGTTACTTGTTTACCCAAGATTACCTCATTTTATGATTTTTATTTGGTCTATGTCATATGGTACTTTATACCTCTTGTAGTTGTTGAAACACTTGACATCATTGACTCAATACCCCCTAATTGTAGTTGATACTCTTTTACTCTAGCTTGGATGTTGTATTTTCTCTAAGTGGATATTGTGGGGGAATAAAAACACTTCATTGTTTGTTGAGGAGACACTGTGCCTAGTCTGTCCTCCTTTAACTTATGGGTTACGAGATCTTATCCTCTACCTCTCTTAACCTCACATGTGGATTTTTTTTAACTTCAACGATCTCCTCATCCCCTAAGGCATGTTCAGAAGGTGTTTTTTTCCCACTAAGATTGATCTCTTCCATGTTGTGTTTACCCTTTCGAGATCCTTCCAATGTTTCTACTGCCATATGTATTGGTAAGAATCACCGAAGTTTGTTTGGGAGATATATGGACATGAAATATTTGTTTCCCATGGGATTTGCAAAGGGTGCATTGATAGAGGACGTTTTTGTAGTCCAACATTTGCACAAAACTATGATTTCCTACCTCTATAAGAATAATGTCAGGAAGTCAAGAGATAGAAGAAAGAGGTCAAACCATTTCCTTCGGCCGTGTGCCCTCCTCCGATGAAAAACCATGTGCCCTCCTCCTCTGCAAATCATGTGCCCTAGCCTCTGCAAATCGTGTTCCCTCCTCCTCTGCAAATCGTGTACCCTAGCCTCTGCAAATTGTGTGCCCTCCCCCTCTATAAATCATGTGCCCTAGCCTTTGCAAATCATGTGCCCTCCTCCTTTGCAAATCATGTGTCGTCCCTCCTTCTCTCGTCCTCCAAATCCAAACCGTGCTCCAAATCCGTCATGGTGGTAGCTTGCAGCCTGCGCGCGAGTGATATAGGTCGGACTGTGGTGGTGAGTGCGTGGACTGTGGTGGTATCATCTTGTAGCAGGCCGCACGCGAGTGTTACACTTTGCGTTTTGAAATGTTTTTTTTTCGTTTTTAATTTTTATTTTTTTATATTATATATATTATATATTATATATTATATATATTATAATATATAATATATATAATATATATAATATATAATATACAACCCAACATTGATATACAACTCAAACATGAAGTCATGAGACCTACTTGGGTTGTGGATTTGAACCTGGGTTAGGAGTTGGCGTTTTAGAGGTTATGGGTTAATGGGTTAGTGATTTGGAGTCTAGTAGGAGTTAGTGGGTTAGTTGTCAAGAATTAGTGTGTTA